>CM076580.1:1134723474-1134922469 GCA_034641835.2 Pinus albicaulis
ATAGTGGCGACCATACTGGGGAAGAAAATGGTCTAGCTTGAGAAACGTGACACTCGACTTGTAGATTGTCTTGCCCCAGTACATGTATCAAGTTTAGATCTGATCATTGATGGTGGACAACGATCATACATAAGAACGCTGAAATCATTCACCTGGCGACTTCATTCACTAAAAAATCCAGAAATCAATGCTTCATGGTGACTCCACTGTAGGGAGATCAGTACCTTTAAGATTGTCAAGATGGACCGGATTGCAAGAAGATACGCTCCCATGAGCCGAGATCACATCCTAGGTTTTCCAAATAAGATGCCCAAGGTAGATTGGCTTCAGAATTTGCATGTGTTCAGAAATGTGGAAGGTAATGATGCTGCTCTTCATCTGGTGAAATTTCACATTCATGTGCATAATTTAAAGGTCGATTTTCCTGAAGATTGTTTGATGAAAATGTTTATGGCTACTCTGGAAGATGAAGCCCGATCTTGGTATGAAAGTTTGACACTTGCTTCTATTTATTGTCTAAAGGATTTTCATTCAATATTCTTTGAAAAGTATAGAGAATCTTGTCCATCTTTAATCTTAGTGCAGAATTGTTGTGAACACATTAGTAATTTCATTGAAGATCTTGAGAATTGTTATGGGGATAATGAATTGATGGACGAAGAAATCATAGAAGCATTGTATGAAAATCCGTTACAGCAGCACACAGAAATCTCAGAGGATACCTATGAAGATCAGCAGGTTGAAGATGGCCATATGACTGAAAATGATGAAAGAGAAAGTTTTGTTTCAGATCTGTCCATGGAAGAAGACAGCATGCAGGGAAGTCAAGTTTCAATTTCAGAATGTGATAATGTCCAGTCAGCTATTTCAGTTCTACATTCAGATTGTGATGACCAAGAATACCTTGTGCTGAATCTCATGAAGGAGAACTCTGTTGTTGAGGTCATCCGGAATGAAGAAGACAGAGAAGACAGAGTTTTGGATCCAAATGTTCTCAGTTCATTAGAACACAGACTTCATGGGGAGGTAATCCAGTCAGTTGATGCAAAACAAGATGGGATCTTTGTTCAAATATGTGAAAAAGTTTTCTTGGATGAATATTTGGTAGATGATAGAAATGATAGAGTTGGGTTTCAAGAATCAGTTGAAGTTTCTTTTCTTATGATTAATGAATGTAATGAGAATCTGGCTGTCATATCATATGAATAAGACCTACAATATATTCAGGCTACAGAAGATCAGACCGTTCAGGATTCCCTTTCAGATTCTTCTTCATATGTCTCATGTTTTGAAATGTTTTTCCAAGAGGAGATCTGCTCATCTATTTGTTTAGAATTTTTTGAAAGCCAGGAACATACTCTTACTTAAGTACATTTTGAAGGAAGATCAGAAGCAGGAGAAAAAGACACCTTGTCCTTTCAGCAGGAGGTAAATCTTCATGTTTTTCATGATCCATTGGAAAAATTGTTGCAGTCAGCAGTGAAGGTGATTATTGTTGTATTCAGTGATGAAGGAGATCATGGTCAATTATGTTTTTTGATGCCTAGTTACCAGTATCTATTGTTGACCAGGAGATCTGATAAGGAGAATCAGTCAAGAAGCCATCTGCTTGATTGGTTACATTGGAAAGCTCATTATACATGATTGTATATATTTCATTAGTCTGCAGGTGGTTGTCATCATGATTTCAAATCTTGATGGACTGCTGCCTTTTTTTCAAAAAACTTTGTAAATTCTTGTCGTAAGTCAGTCATGAGTCATTTGTGTTTGGTCTGTTGAGTCAACTCTTTCAGTAATTTTAGTTTCGAAATTCAGTCATCAATATTTTGTCAAAATAAGCGACTCCATAGCCCAATGGATAAAGCACTGGTCTGCTCTCCCAAAGATCTGCTGTTCTTGGCACCTCCAGGGAGCTACCATCCCCATTGGAGCCAATGTTAGAGTCGGTCTTGTCAGTCCTCCGTCTGAGATCAAAACTCTTTTTGCATTTCATTTTTATGTGTCTCGCTCGATTCACTCAATTGCATCTCGCTAGGAAGCATGCCATAATCTGGCGGAAGGGCCTTGTTGTTTATTTTCCTCATGTCATGTATCTGCTGGCTTATGATTGATCATTAAAAGTTCAATAGAATTCATTGTAAGTCAATGTTTCAGTCATTCATAGTCATTGATGGGCTTTGGTCAGCAAAGAATCTTTTAGAGTTGTAGGTCTAGGGTTTTGTCGACTTAGTCTGCATGAGAGGTTCCAAATCAGTTTACGTTACAAAGTTTCATCATCAAATAATACTCAAGAGTGAAATCATTTAATTTGTTTTCAAATATGTAATTATTCAAATTTCTTCAGTTGAGGATGTTCACATGCAGCCTTTCCTGCAAACAAACAAAGAGTTTCATCATTCAAAAATAAAAAAGGAAAATGAGCTGTATTAAAATAAGAAAAGTGTCAATATCAAAACACAGGAAAATGGGTTATTGAGAAACAAAGATCAGAATCATATCTATATGAGATCTTTCTCCAAGTTTATTAACCCATTTGTATCAAGAGTTATTGGGAAAATCTCAGAGAAAAGTCAAGTTGCAAATTGAAGAGCAAAACTGGATTTTATGAAAGGATCGACTGTGTGATTATTGGAGCGCGGCGCATAGGCACGTTGCGGCGCACATGGGCATTCTCCACAGTGCAATTTTGCACTGGCGCGGCGCACTCACCAGGCGCGGCGCACTGGGAGTGTGCGCGGCGCACAAGGTCGGAACAGTAAAAAACTTTGTCACTACTCTTTAACTTTCAAATTTCATTCGTTCCGGTCCCATCATTTAATGTCTTCGTCTTACTCATTTAAGATATATTTTTTATATACTTCACGGAAGCATAAACTCAATGTATTTTTATTGCAATGGCATTTTACTAAAAAAGTCAGAAAATAAAGGAGATCAAGCGGACAGTCAACGACCTAAAGCCTAAATTTAAAATGACGATATCTTCAACAACAGAGCAGTCAGATTGAATGGTCTATTTTTGTCTTCAGTTGCAATGAAAAAGGCCTACAACCACAGGTTTCGATTTCTTATTGGATGTCAATAAACAACATGTAACGCTGCTTTTCTTCAGAACACATGGTTGCTTCTTGTTTGTTATTGATATTAAACATCGCCCTATTTTCATGACACCTCGGAGCTTATTTATTATTGTAATCATTTGTAAAGAGGGGAAGTTCTGAAAAACGTGTGAGAGAAACTCTCAGCACTAGACTGTACAGCTTTGACAGAGGATTAATGAAATGATGCAGCTCTGATTCCTGAGATTCCTGTGGTGTGAGTTTAGCAAATGTCTTTTCTTTCTGTTTCATATGTATCTTGTTATGTTTCACAGTTCATTAAAAATCATTTCTAGTTGAATGCTTTTAAGTAAGAAAGGTAGAATTCAGTTTACTGCTCTGCCTTGGGAAGGCATTCATGTTTTTGTTTTTCTTCTTCTGTCTGAAAAGGATTCATTCATTATGCCCTCTTCAGCCTCTTAACAGTCCTTCCACTCCATATTATTTCAATCTGATTGCTAGAATTTCTGCCTGTCTTGCCTCACGAAATAATCTGTCTTTGATTTAACTTCTCTGCTCATGCCGTTCCTTGGTCCCATACAACCCAGAAAACCCAGTCATTCATCAAAAACCTCTTTCCTATTTATTTACTAGCCTAAAATCAGTATTCATTATAGGTCATCTCATGCCCTATAGGATATTTTGCCGAGATTGACCCGGAGAGAGCCCTCTCCTGTCCTCGTAGGGCTAGCTACGAGGCGGAGCGTGGTTTGGTGTTGTCCTTTTTCCGCCTTATTTCAGCCTAAGGTAGATCTGGGAACTAACATTTATTGCTCTGCCTTGGGAAAGTGTTCATGTTTTTGTGTATCTTCTTCTGTTTGGTAAGGATTCATTATATATGCCCTTATCAACCTCTCGACAGTATTTTCACTCAATATTATTCCAAATTGATTGTTAAACTGCCTGCCTATCTTGCCTCATGAAATAATCTATGTCTTTGAGTTAATTTCTCATATCATGATGTTCTTTGTCACACACAGCCCAGAAACATTCATCAAAATATCTCTTTCATATTTATTTACTAGCCTAAAATCAATATCCATTTTGAGTCATCTCATGCCCTATTGGACATATTTTGCCGAGATAGACCCGGAGAGAGCCCTATCTTGTCCTCGTAGGGCTAGCTACGAGGCTGAGCTTGGTTTGATGTTACCTTGAATCCTGCTTTCCTTCAGCCTGAGGTGGATTCGAGTACTAACAGCTAGCATGCCCCCTTTGAAAAAGATAAAGTCTCGACTTATTAACCCTCTTATTTTTTCTTCCTTTTTTTCCTTTAAACTTCTTGACACATATTGACATACCCTGGCACCCTGCACATCCTTAGCACCTGGCATGTATTGTCATATATTGACACTATTTGGCACATATAATTAGCACACCCTACAACTCCCAAGCACGCTTTGAGACTTCTTGAAATGCCTTGATATTCCCTAGCATGCCTTACCAATCCTTAGCATACCTTGTCACTCTGTCATTGGCATGAAAACTAGCACTCATTAACACTAATCCCTAGCACACATTCCTCATATTCATTAACTTCCATGAATTTTTACCTAGTGCTCCCTTAATGTTTTGTCCTAGTACTACTTAACACTCCTGAACATGCATTATCACTCTCTAGCACACCTTATCACTCTTCAACATGCCCTTCCACTTCATAGCATGCATAACACTTTGTGACACATATTAGCACTTGGCACGTGTTGGCATTTGTAAATTCTGAGTATGTATGAAATACGTTGACATGCTTTGGTATGATTTAGCATGGTTTAATATTAAATTTATTTGAGATCAACTATTGGAAAGTATATGAGAAGCAATAAAGGAAGACTTGGCACTTAGAATGCACTTGGCACCTATTGGAACCTAGTGTTGGTCTACCTAGCATGCCCCTCTTGGAAAAGGTAAATTGATGACTTATTAACCCTCTTATGTGTTCATTCTTGTAGTTTAAATTCTTTCTCCCATTTTTTTCCTTGACAGTAACTGCCACACATTGACACACCCTTTCACATCTTGGCATGCCTTATCACTTGGCACATCTTAGAATGTTTTACATGCCTTCGCACTATCTGACACATCTTAGCATTCCCTAGCATGCCTTGGCACTCATGTCCTCACAGCTAGCCTTTACATTTTTTCACCTTGGGAACCCAATAAAATCCTTGGCTACTACAGTTCCAGTGACAATATTGGCTTGCTTCTGTTAGTGTCAATCTGGTCATATTTCCATCAGTGATCAAACTTACTCTTTTGCATTTGCATATTAGGAGTCCCATACCATAAATTTTCATCATTCCATTAGGACATGGATTCATTGATGGTAGTGGTCTTTCATCAGTTTTCCCTCATGTGAAACTTGTTGATTCCCCTCTCTATGGTCTCCAGTCATGAGTCACTTCAACTCTGTAAGTCATGTTAGTAGGTCATAGGATTGGTCTCATTAGGTTCTAAGGTCTCATCATGGTCAAATTAATGAGTCAAGTGTCAATAAATGTCAGCAAGATCATGAGGAGGTCAAATAAACTTAAATTCACAGTATCTGGAGAGATCAAAGAATTGTTCTATTTAGCTTGATGTAATTTTCACCTCAAAACCATGTTTTGAGGTGAAAACATGGTACTTTGCTTTTATTATCATGTTTTATGTAATTTTATGTCTTCATATGTAATAAGTTGCACTTTAGAAGCTGCCATCTCCACAAAGCCAACACCCTGCTTTTAAAAGGTATTTTCCATAGTATTTTCAGTGAGAAGTCATGTTCTAACTATTTCCATCAGAAAGAGCTTGGAAAGAGATTTCCAACGGTATATTATACTTTCAAAACTGACTCCTGGATTGAAAAATATGCTTAAGTGAACAAAAGTCCCCAATAGCCTAAACTTACCCCTTTTCCCATTTGTCCCTTAGACTTTATTTCATAAAATTTTAAAGTTTTTCATTATAATCCCCTTCCTCCGATCACAACCCTTTCCCTCTGATCCAATCGCAACATTCAATCGCATGGTCCCGATTGACCCACTTCCGATTGAGAAACTCCGATGCAATTGACCCCCTCTGATCATATCCCAACCGTTGATCTTCTCAACGATCCAACGACCCACATGTAATTGCATCGAAAACTTCGCAGCAATCCCTCGACTCATCTCCCACTCTTTCGATTTCCTCCGACATGATTAATCGCCAATCTCAATTGGCATTTCCCACACACCTTTGCTTCTGCTAAACTCCCCTTCCGATTCCCGATTGCGATTGCGATTTACCCCCGGGTCCCACCATAAACCCTTCCACCCTTTTCAAACAAAAAGGGGTTTTGCCTTTGTAAAAATGTGAGAAATCAATTTTAAATATTTCTTAAGTTTTTCATCGCATCGGCCTTTCCATTGCATCGCATTATTTCACTTCCCCGGCACTTAAACCCGCTTCCCCTTCCCTGTTGATGCGATTGATCGCATATCGCCCATCGCAATCGGCGATTTCCATAATGTTTGAACCCGCTCCCCTACCCGATTGCGATTGCAATTTACGATTCCTCTCTTGGGTCCCACCTTAAATCCCTTCTGCCTTTTCAATGAAAAAGGGTCTTTTTCCTTTGCAAAAGTGCAAAACTCATATTTATTTGTTTTATAAAGACTTCCCCTCCATCACACCCCTTTCCATCGCATCGCAAGTTATCAATACTTTGTGCTTACTCCTCTCCCACTGCAATTTCCGATTTGCGATTGCAATTTCCCCTTTCCCCCTATACACTATCGCATCGCAAAATTCCTAATCGCATTCACTCCATTGTGTGATACACCCCCTCCCCTCTTCCGATTGCGAATTGCGATTGCGATTTGTGATCGCATATGGGCCCACCATCCTTTCCTTTGCCTTTTTCACTCAAAAGGGGATTTTTATTCATTAATGGAAAATTTCATTCTTATTGGTTTCAAAGGAATTTTCTTCAAAAGTTGGTTTTTCTTCAAAGAGTAAAGACAGAGACAAAGAGTCAAAGCCGAGAGCTAAATATAAACACAAAGATCATTATAGCATGACAGCAACGATTTGGTTCCGATTTTGTCTTTCTTCTCCTCTATTTGAGCAACAACAAACCTTCCATATGTTCAAAAATATATTTTTTCCCCTCTTTTTCTAGGGCATACAGTTGGTCTTTTTTCCTATGTTCAGATTTCGGTTCCTAAGCTAGTGAAACAACTCCTTTTTCTGTGGATCTACTCCCCTAAAATTTTGTATATTTAATGTAATTCTTCATCATTTTTAAAGGGGAATAAAGTGTGGAATAAGTTTAAAATCACTGATGACGCTCTGCGCTCCATTTGTAACAGTTTGGCAGGGAATTAATAAAGATATGCAACTCTGATTTGTGGGATCCCTGTGGTATGAATTTTAGCATTGTTTTCTTCCTTTCTGTTCATTTGTTAATTGTTATGTTCACCATTCATTCATTCACATTTCTGGTTGAATGCTTTCAAGATAGATAGGTAGAATCCATTGTATAATGCTCTGCCTTGGGAAATTATTCAACACTCTATGTTTCCTGTTGTTTGAAAAGGATCCATCTCCTATGCCCTTTTCAGCTCCTCACCAGTCTTAATCATCTCATCATTATTTGAACTAAATTGTTAAAATCACTGCCTACCTTGCCCCATGAAATACCCTATATCTCTGATTTAATTCCCCCGTTTCAAACTGCCCCATATGTTCCATAAAACCATGATAATTTATAAAAACATTTCCCATTATTATACCTAGCCTAAAATCAGTTTACTCTTATATTTCATTGAATATTTTTCCCGGAGAGAGCCCTCTCTTGACCTTATAGGGCTAGCTACAATGCTAAGCGTGGTTTGAGGTTACCTTGATTTGCCTTCTTTCAGCCTAAGGTTCAAATTAGGTGCTAACATTTCTGGCGACCATACCGGGGATATTGTTTAGCATAAAATACTGATCACCCCAGTAATATTTTCCATGTAAATTCTTGGACTCTGGATGATGAGGTTCAGAGTTTGATAGGCTGAGATAAAACATTGTAAAGTAGAAATTTAACCACACTAGCTTCGAAGAGATACACAAGGGCCAATCCTGATCCAAATCCTCCCCCTATGTTTGAAAATGCTAATCTCATTCTAAGGATAATCAGAATACAAGAGGGATCACTAATTCCTAGGCCTATTTTTCAGATCCCATACCTGGCCCAGTGAGTGGTTTCTTATAGAAGATCTTTCTTTTGATGAGTGTTTTGAGCTTTCTTTGTTCAGAAATAAATCTGAGACTGCACTTGATGAAACAGTTTTAGATCCATAATTTCTTATAGATATCGAAGTTCAAAGGGAAAACACATCAATTGATGACTATATTCTGAATTCCCCTCATACATCTGTCACTTTAACCAATATCCCTGAGCCTTCAGAGTTATCAGAAGCACAATTTCCTCCCCCTTAATTCATCAGCATTCCCATCAGTTTCAGAACTCAATTCTCAGCTTTCATCTCTTCCATCAACACCTCCCTTGAATCCTAGTAGCACAAACAATGTTGTAAATCCACCTCGAGTCATGGCTACTCGGTATGCACCCCTAGTTTTACCACAGAATCTAAATGATATGCCTGCTGATTACCAAAGTAAAATACCTATCTTTGATGCCACTCCAAGCATCACAGCCCAGCAGCATGTTGATAAGATGAATGACTTTTTTGACCTTCATGAGGTAGAGGCAGAAAATGTAACCACAAGATTGTTTGTCCAAAGATTTGGAGGTGAAGTTCGAAAATGGTTCAGAGCCTTACCAGTAGGCTCTATCCACACTTTGCAGGAGTTACATAGACAATTCTTAGACCGGTGGGAGGTAAATAAAAACCCACTTCAAATATTGTCTGAATATGAAAATATTAAAAGAAATGTGGGTGAAACTGTACATGATTATTGTGTGAGATTTAATGTTGTATATAATTCTATTCCTACCAATCTGAAGCCCCCCATGGGGTTAGCTTTGCTCAATTTTCCAGATGGTTTCGATGATGATATGGCATATCAGCTATGAGAAAGAGATCCTACCACACTTGAAGACATGTAGAAGATAGCTGTGAGCATTGAAGCAAATTTGCTGGCCAGAAGAGCACGGGAAAAAGTTGAAAAGAGAGTAACTGTGAAAGAAGAAGCATCCCCTTTAGACAGTAAGATGGACACTTTAATCCGAACTGTGGAGAAAATTGTTGATCGGTTAAATATTTCAGATATACCTGAAGCACAAATCAAGAATCCAAATTTCAGAGGACATCAGCAACCACAATTCTGAATGAAGCAGAGAGAACATAGAACACGGGACCAAGCTACGCCACAACAGCAGATCAGAACTCCATTGCAGCAAAATTATGTTTAGGGAATGGAAATAGATGATGATGATGATCCTGTGACTGAAGCCAATCATTTCTTCACTGCCGATGGTGCGCCCATATTTCTCACAGAAGATGAAGAATATACAGCGATTACAGACATTCAAAAAGATGAAGATTTCATATTGTCCAATGATGTAGTGTTAGAAGAAGAGTCTGATGATTATCGAAGAGGATACATGAATTCTTTTTCAGCGCAACAGAAACAGTATTCTTTGAGGAGCAGAGACGTGCTGATCAATCCTATTTAGAAGAGAAAAGAGCTACAATCAAAAAAAGACTCCTCAAATACTCAAAGAAAAGGAAAATAGCCTGCTAATCCTTCTCCCAGTAAGGCATCCTCAGCGACTAACATTGCAAATGAAAAGAACTGACATAGCGCAGCAAAGGAGCAAGTAGAGAAGAAATATCCTCCCATCAAAGAGGTAGAAAAAGTCTCATCTTTTAATTTGGAAAATGAAATTTCTAAGCTAAAGGTGTCCATGCCCTTGACTGAGTTGGTGAAAAATAACACTTATAAACATCAGGTGTCTAGAATTTTTCAAATAGACTCTGTATCAGATATGGTAAATCTTGAAGATGATTATCCTGAACTCATTTTTGGCCTAGCCATAGAAGGTCAGTGAGAAGAAAGTGAAGTCCCTCCATTTTACCTGAGTCTTAGATTACATGAGTTCATTTTACATAATGCTATGTTGGACTCCGGAGCCTCGCATAACTTGATGCCTAAAGCCATTATGGAGAATTTGGGTCTTGATATTACCCGCAAATACCATGATTTGTATTCCTTTGACTCCGGTAGGGTCCATTGTATTGGTCTTATCAAAGACTTGGTAGTATCTTTAGATCAAATCCCAGCCAAGAATGTTTTGATGGATGTAGTTGTTGCCAATGTTCCACCATGGTTTGGAATGCTTTTGTCCAGGTCATGGGGTGCAAAATTGAAAGGGACCATTCAGCTTGATTTCTCTTATGCCACCATTCTCATGTTCGGTCAGTTGAGAAAATTATATAGGGAGAAGAAAATGAAATACATGATCACCAACAAAGAGAATCCAATAAATCATCCCATTAATGCAGTCCACATAGATCTAGAGTCATTTGTGTTATATTCAGATGGTGGTTTTAATGATGAAAATGTTCAGTTGGTAGAAGTAGATGAGATACCTGAAATTTCAGAAAATTTTAGGGAAGTCCTTAAACAGGAAAAAGATAAAGCAGCAAGCATTTTTGAGCTTCCTACCTGCCAGCAGCAAAAGGACAGTGAGCAGCAGAAAGATGCAGAAATCAGTCAAGATAAAGTAGAGAAAGAAGAAAAAATTTAGCATCTAGCAGAAGAAGAAGAAGGCCTTTGGAGCATGGATTTTGATGGAGCTGTTGGTAAGGATGGTGTTGGTATTGGAATATGGATTCGGAGCCCTGTTTTCCAGCCTAAAAAGGTTCCTAGTAATGTTACAGTATGTGCTTACAAGTTGGCTTTTGACTGCTCTAAAATTGAAGCAGAGTATGAAGCTTTGATTGCAGGTTTGAAAATTTTGAAAAAGCTAAATGCAAGGAGGATTTATGTCTATGGAGATTCCGAGCTGATAATCAAACAGGTAAAAGGAGAGTACCAAGCAAAGCATCTACGATTGAGGGCCTACAGAAATGTAGTCCTAGACATTTTGAGGACATTTCCGAAGTATAATTTGATAGCAGTACCCCGAATTCATAATCTTATTGTTGATTATCTTTCCACAACAACAAGAAATTTGAAGATTCCCATGAACTCCAGCAACAAGTTTGAAATTTATGTCAAACATCGGCCTGTTGTTCCAGATAATTTAATGTATTGGAAAGTGTTTTGGGATGACAATTAAATCAATGTTTTTTTTCAGAGTGAAGGAAAATTCAAGGATACTCCCATATAGGGTGACTATAATTTTGATGATCAAGAAATTGAAGCAAATCAGATGGACATATTGCAGCTGAAAGACAATGTAATTCCTAGAGGTCTCATACCTTAGAGGAGCTTTTTGATCAAGATGATGTTGCAAAGAAACCAAGCTTGGTGCCTACTGATAAAGGAGTTGAAGATGTTAATCTTGGAACAGCTGACAAGCCTAAGCTGGTGAAGTTATCAAAAGCATTGTCCCATAAGGTAAAGGAATAGTATGTTAAATTAATTTCTAAATTCTCTGATGTGTTTGCGTGGGATTATTCATATTTGAAGGTGTATGAAAAAAATATAATTCAGCATACTATTCCCATTAAGCCAAATCAGAAGCCATTTAGATAGAAGCTGAGAAGGATCAACCCAAAGCTGTTTCCATCCATTGAAAAAGAGGTAAACAAATTGTATAAGGCTGGTATCATTGTCCCAATTAGATTTTCTGATTGGATTTCAAATTTGGTCCCGGTACGTAAAAAGACAAGAGAGATAACGTTGTGCACAGATTTTCGGAATCTAAATAAAGCATATTTAAAGGATAAATATCCACTTCCGAAGATGGACCATATTCTATAGAGAGTAGTTGGAGCATCAAGGATGTCACTACTCGATGGCTACTTAGGCTATAATAATATTTTGGTGCATGAAAAGGACCAAGACAAAACCGCTTTCACAACACCCTCGGGAACTTTCCAATATGCCAAAATGCCATTTGGACTGAAGAACGCTGGAGCCACTTTCCAGCGAGAAATGGACATAGCTTTTTCCAATGAAAAGGATGTTTTTCTGGTTGTTTATTTGGATGATCTGACAATGTTTTCTGGTTCTGATGATGAACACTTGCACCATTTGAAGGTTGTTTTTCAGCAATGTAGAAAGTTTGGGATTTCTCTTAATCCAAAGAAAAGTCGGTTTGTTATGGATGAAGGCAAGATACTGGGGCATATCATCTCTAAAGATGGTATCCGCATTGATCCTGCAAGATTAAAGGAAATTCAGCACACAGACCTTCCATGTAACCAAAAGGAGATTCAGGAATTTAATGGTAAGATGAACTTTTTGCGCAGATTTATACCCAACTTGGCTGAACATTTAAGAGAAATGACTAACATGTTGAAAAAGGATAGAAATTTCAAATGGAGTGAGGAGGCCATCAAGTCATTTAATCAGGTAAATTTTTCTCTATCCAATGCCCCAGTCTTGATTAGTTCTGATTACACTCAAGATTTCATTAAATTTTCATTTGCATCGGATCATACTATGGCTACGGTTTTGATGCAAAAGAGAGACCAGATAGATCAACTCGTTGCATTTTTCAATAGGAATATTCGTGATGTTGATTTGCAATATAATATCATTGAAAAAAAAGCATTGGCCCTTATAAAAGCATTGAAGGATTTTAGAGTATACATTATGCATTCACATACTATAGCATATGTTCCTAATGCAGCAGTGAAAGATGTCTTGATGCAAACTGATCCAGAGGGAAGAAGAGGTAAGTGGATAGCAGCAATGTTGGAATATGATTTTGAGATCAAACCCAAAAATTTGATAAAAGGACAAGGCTTGGCAAAGCTAATGGCCCAATCAAACCTACACGCTTTGGATATAAATCCATAACAACAATGTCAGAAGATGAGGATGAAGGTTTGCGTGTTCCGGTTTTAGACATTTTTCTACAATCCCCATGGTATTCAGACATAGTCTATGTTCTTCAGCACCTTTCAACACCTCCTAGGATGTCTAGAAGCAAAGGTAGATCAATGAAACTTAAGTCTGCTAAATTCTATATTTTAAATAGTGCTCTTTATTGGAAATGTCCAAGAGGTATTCTACTTAATTGTTTGGTTGAAGATGAGGCTCAGCAGGTGATGCATGACTTCCACAAAGGTGATTGTGGTGGTCATTTGTTTTGGAAAAAAACAGCTAACAAAGTCTTGAGAGCAGGATATTATTGGCCCACTTTATTTTCAGATTTGTACAAAACAGTGATGAGCTGCCATGAGTGTCAATTTTTCCAAGGGAAAAGGAAATTGATTCCTCTTCCTTTGAAACCAGTTTTATTAAACGCTCCCTTTCAGCAATGGGGACTTGATTTCATAGGGGAAATCCATTTTGCATCATCAGCACAACATAGATGGATCTTGACAGGTACCGATTACTTCACCAAATGGATCGAGGCCATCCCAATGAGGCAGGCCACTGATACGGTAATCATTCAATTTCTAGAATCAAATATCTTATCTCGTTTTTGTTGTCCTCACAAAATCATAACAGATAACGCAACAACGTTTAGATCTAAAAATATCGTGGAGTTCTGCGATAAATACAATATTGTGTTGGTCCATTCAATAGCATACTATCCAAAAGGCAACGACCTGGCAGAATCATCGAATAAATCTCTGATAAACATAATCAAGAAAATGCTAGAGGCAAATAAAAGGAACTGGCATCGAAAGCTCATCAACGCGTTATGGGCAGATAGAGTTAGCAGCAAGAAATCTGTAGGTATGTCACCATTTGAATTGTTTTATGGTACTGATGTTGTTTTTCCTACATCACTCACAGTTCAGGTCATGAGATTATTGCAAGAGGCTGGCAGTGAGGAAGATGATAACTAGAAAAGGATCAATCAAATGATCCACCTTCAGCAAAAAAGAGAGGAAGTATCTCATAACACTATTCAGTTGCAGGAGAAGATAAATAAAATCTATGACCGTAAGACCAAAGAAAAAAAATTTCAGTTGGGCGATGTGGTGTTGAGATGGGATGGATGAAATGAGGACAAAGGGAAGCATGGTAAATTTGACAACCTGTGGAAAGGACCATACAAGATTTTAGCATACAAGGGACAAAATTCTTTCTTGCTCTCAGAGATGGATGGCCAAGATTTCCCTGGAGGACCAGTAAATGGTAGGTTGTTGAAACACTACCACTATTGAAGATAGTGGATCAAAAACTATGTCACAATCATTGTATATACCATGTCATTTTTGGTCAGATTTCAAGTACACAGTCATTGAAGTTTGGGTCCCAAGGTGAAGGCTATAAAATTGAATGATATGTGTAAGGTTTTCTAGTTTTATTTAAGTTTTCAATCATATTTTGAGTCAGAGTCAGTCTGCATTGTGTAAGTTTTCAGTATTTTGACCATATTTTTCCAATGGATAAGGCTACTTGGTCTACGGTGTTCTTGGCACCTCCAAGGAGCTACCAACCCCATTGGAGTCAATGTTAGTGTCAGTCTGGTCATACTGCCATCAATGATCAAACTTACTCTTTTGCATTTGCATATTAGGAGTCCCATACCATAAATTTTCATCATTCCATTAGGACATGAATTCATTGATGGTAGTGGTCTTTCATCAGTTTTCCCTCATGTGAAACTTGTTGATTCCCCTCTCTATGGTCTCTAGTCATTAGTCACTTCCACTCTTTAAGTCATGTTAGTAGGTCATAGGGTTGGTCTCATTAGTTTCTAAGGTCTCATCATGGTCAAATTAATGAGTCAAGTGTCAATAAATGTCAGCAAGATCATGAGGAGGTCAAATAAGCTTAAAGGCACAGTATCTGGAGAGATCAAAGAATTGTTCTATTGAGCTTGACGTAATTTTTACCTCAAAACCATGTTTTGAGGTGAAAACATGGTACTTTGCTATTAATATCATCTTTTATGTAATTTTATGTCTTCATATGTAATAAGTTGCATTTCAGAAGCTGCCATCTCCACAAAGCCAACACCCTTCTTTTCAAAGGTGTTTTCCATAGTATTTTTAGCACAAAGTCATGTTAAAAGTATGTCCATCAGAAAGAGCTCGGAAAGATTTTTCCAATGGTATATTATACTTTCAAAACTAACTCCTGGATTGAAAAGTATGCCTAAGTGAACAAAAGTCCCCAATAGCCTAAACTTACCCCTTTTCCCATTTTTCCCTTAGAATTTATTTCATAAAATTTTAAAGTTTTTTATTATAATCCCCTTCCTCCGATCACAACCCTTTCCCTCTGATCCAATCAAAACATTCAATCGCATGGTCTCGATTGACCCACTTTCGATTGAGAAACTCTGATGCGATTGACCCCCTCTGATCATATCACGACCATTGATCTTCTCAACGATCTGACGGCCCACATGTAATCACATCAAAAACATCGTAGCGGTCCCTCAACTCATCCCCCGCTCTTCCGATTTCCTCTGACGCGATTAATCGTCAATCGCAATCGGCATTTCCCACACACCTTTGCTTCTGCTAAACTCCCCTTCTGATTCCCAATTGTGATTTCGATTTACCCCTGGGTCCCACCATAAACCCTTCCACCCTTTTCAAACAAAAATGGGTTTTCCCTTTGTAAAAATGCGAGAAGTCAATTTTAAATATTTCTTAAGTTTTTCATCGCATCGGTCTTTCCATCTCATTGCATTATTTCACTTCCCCAGCACTTAAACCTGCTTCCCCTTCCCCGTCGATGCCATTGATCTCATATCGCCCATCGCAATCGGTGATTTCAATAATGTTTAAACCCACTTCCCTGCCCGATTGCGATTGCGATTTGCGATTCCTCTCTTGGGTCCCACATTAAATCCCTTCTTCCTTTTCAATGAAAAAGGGTCTTTTTCCTTTGTAAAAGTGCAAAACTCATATTTATTTGTTTAATAAACACTTCCCCTCCATTGCACCCCTTTCCATTGCATCGCAAGTTATCAATAAATTTTGCTTACTCCTCTCCTGCTGCGATTTGCAATTTGCGATTGTGATTTCCCCTTTCCCCCTATACACTATCGCATCACAAAATTCCCAATCGCATTCACTCCATTGTGTGATACACCCCCTCCCCTCTTCCAATTGCGATTTGTGATTGCGATTTGCGATCGCATATGGGCCCACCATCCTTTCCTTTGCCTTTTTCACTCAAAAGGGGATTTTTCTTCATTAATGGAAAATTTCATTCTTATTGGTTTCAAAGGAATTTTCTTCAAAAGTTGGTTTTTCTTCAAAGAGTAAAGACAGAGACAAAGAGTCAAAGCCGAGAGCTAAATATAAACATAGAGATCATTATAGCATGACAGCAATGATTTGGTTCCGATTTTGTCTTTCTTCTCTTCTGTTTGAGCAACATCAAACCTTCCAGATGTTCAAAAATATATTTTTTCCCCTCTTTTTCAGGGGCATACAGTTGGTATTTTTTCCTATGTTCAGATTTTGATTTCTGAGCTGGTGAAACAACTCCTTTTTCTGTGGATCTACTCCCCTCCAATTTTGTATATTTAGTGTAATTCTTCATCATTTGTAAAGGGGAATAAAGTGTGGAATAAGTTGAAAATCACTGAGGACACTCTGCGCTCCATTTGTAACAGTTTGGCAGGGAATTAATAAAGATATGCAGCTCTGATTTGTGGGATCCCTGTGGTATGGATTTTAGCATTTTTTTCTTCCTTTGTGTTCATTTGTTAATTGTTATGTTCACCATTCTTTCATTCACATTTCTGGTTGAATGCTTTCAAGATAGATAGGTAGAATCCATTGTATAATGCTCTGCCTTGGGAAATTATTCAACACTCTATGTTTCCTGCTATTTGAAAAGGATCCATCTCCTATGCCCTTTTCAGCTCCTCACCAGTCTTAATCATCTCATAATTATTTGAACTAAATTGTTAAAATCCCTGCCTACCTTGCCTCATGAAATACCCTGTATCTTTGATTTAATTCCCCAGTTTCAAACTGCCCCATCTGTTCCATACAACCCTTATAATTTATAAAAACATTTCCCATTAGTATACCTAGCCTAAAATCATTTTACTCTTATATTTCATTGAATATTTTTCCTGGAGAGAGCCCTCTCCTGACCTTGTAGGGCTAGCTACAAGGCTGAGTGTGGTTTGAGGTTACCCTGATTTGCCTTCTTTCAGCCTAAGGTTCAAATTAGGTGCTAACATCTTCAACCACAACAACTTGATCAATTTCACCTAATACAAGTATATTGTGCCTTGTTCACCTAAGAAAATCCTATAAATCATCTTATGTCACTCATGTCCAAGCTCAAATTGTCCCACTTAACTAGTTACCAAGACAAGGATCACATGATCTACCCATGGCCATAAAACAACTTAGCAACGTAGCTTACATAAGAAATATTTCACATGTATGTTTAGTTCATATAAACAGTATAACATTAACTGAGAGTTTGCAAGAACCACAAGATGCACAAGGCACATAAGATATAAGCTGACACAAGTCGAGTGCCCCAAAACTTATAAACAAAAATGTACAATATGCAATTATCTAGAATAGTTTAAAACATGAGCATTTAGCCAAAGTGTGCCACATATCATATAAAAAAAATACCTAAATGCAAACCAATGTTGTGCCCAACACAAAGTAATCTCCCTTTGTCTAAAATTGCTATGTTGAGCCCCGTATAAAAACTGTAGGCTTGCCTTCTATAAATCCTATTATGAACTTATCTTAACACACTAAAATACACTGACACTCCCTGACACACACTCTTATTCATTCCTTTCCATGCATTTTGACCTAGTTATCTCTTGATATTTCCCTACACTCCCTAACACTCTTCAACATGCATTGACATTATTCGACATGTGTTAACATGCCTTTTCTCTCCTAATGTGCATGCCCTGAACCTCCCTAGATATCATGCTGTCACAAATACCTTTACGTAATTTTCAACTTGGGAACCCAACCAAGCCCTCGCTTGACTACAAGAGCTTGTCCAAGTTACGGTTACTACAACTAGACTATGTTGTTGAATCATGTAGTTTGGGAGATAATCCACAAGCATAGGGAGATGGGTTTGTGTGAGTTTGGTCACAAGAGGCTTTGTGGGGAAAGAAGCTGAGAAAAGGGATTTTTGACCCAAGATGGGGTTTACAATCTAAAAGAAAATTAATATTTCATAAGGTCTAAGTGGATAAAACCCGTAAGTTCTAGAGGGTTCCTAAGAGGTCTAGGAAAAACTATTTAAGGAGACCTTGGGATGAATTAAAGAACATCAAGTGAGAAGGAGCTCATTTGATCAAGGGGGGAAAGAAATATGTAGTCCTAAAGTACGCCTAGTAAGAGGGTCGAGTAAGGGTCGCTAAAGCTGGGTGGTCATGATCATCCTCCAAGAGCAAGATCATCATGTGAGGGTTTGCAAGAGTGTTGCATACCTTAATGGTTGGCTCGAGATAGGAAGTAGGATGACATATTGTAGGTTCTCTTATGGAAAATCAAGCTTAAGAGAGGTTGCTCATGATAATCTGGGCATGCGATTTCAATGGTGTCTTTGTGTGAAGGCCACATCAAATTCTGAAATGTTGAAATTTGCAACAAGAAACATTGAAATTAGAAACCAGAAATGACAAAAAAAAAATATGCACCCACATTAGTGAGGAAATTTTATGCACCAGGAGTGAGGAATGTGGGGCATCTAATTTATTTTTCCCTTAAATAAATTGGACAATAAATTATAATTTCATCTCATAACAACTTGTGTCAATTAACTAAGTCATGATGACTGAGTTATCTCAAGAAATGCGAGTTGAGAGTCTAAGATGAGGCATGTAGAGGGATTAATCTAATACTTTTGGGGTCTAGTTTCATTTGATGCATTAGTGGGGTGTAGGTGTGAATTACTTAACTCAATTAAATGAGTTAAAATTAGTTTTAATAGTTCTAATTAAGTGATGAGATAGTGAGAGTTCGACCAGTGAATTAAATTAGATTTAATTCACAATGAGTGATCAATTAGATAACTGATAATTCACTATTAATAGTTGCATGGATGTCAGTTCCGTGGAAGACCCAGTTGAGACAGAGGTTAAAGGGAACATAACTATCAGTTGTATTTATACAAAAATTCCATGTGAAATTATAAAGTTTGTAGGAAGGATTCAATATCTTGTTTTAGTACATTACAAGATCAGATTGAATCTTGTTGGTTATATTTTCTACATGGTATCAGAGCAAGAATTTTTTGGGTGAAGAGTTTGCAAAGAATATATAAAGATTTTGGTGTAAAATTTAAAAAAAAAAAATAGCATATTTGGATTCCTTGCGAAAAACTACCCAATGGAAAATCAATTCGAAGCTCAGATGAGGGAGATATCATCGAATTAAAATCAACTCTTTTTTAGAAACTTTTGTAATGGTGGGAAAATTACAAAGTGTGTGATTCAAGGACCTATATACACTTGAGGTACTAGATGCATGCAAAGCTTTGAGGCGCAAAGAAGAGGTTAGAGAATTGCTTGTTGAGAAGGAGTACAAATTACCTCTCAACATGCATCCTTCACTACTACATTTGGTGGAAATTCCGACACTTGGTTCCGACGCTTTTGACCAAATGTCGGAAATTTCCCCAAATTTTTTCCATCCCGCCCGAAACCGTCGCTATACTGACATTTATAGAAAAGTGTCGCAATACCGACACTTAGAAAAGTGTCTCAATTGCGACGTTTGGAGGAAGATGTTGCAATTGTGACACTATGGCCCAAAGCGTCGCTATTGCGACGACTGCCTCCAAACGTCACAAGTGCGACACAATGTCTAAGTGTCGCAATTGCGACGTTTGGAGGCACCCGTCGCAATAGCGACGCTTTGTCTTCCGTCAGTATAACGACACTTATATGCGCGCTACATAAAATACGAAACTTATATGCACGCTACATAAAAATGATTTTATTGTTTCGTATCCGTCGCAATAGCTACATTAATGTCTGATATCACACGCGCATTCGCCCTCCGCTCTTGCAGAACAAAATTTTCCCTCAGCATTCACCCTCAGCTCTTGCAGAACAGCATTTTCCCTCAGTATTCACCCTCAGCGTTCACCCTCAGCTCTTGCAGAACAGCATTCGCCCTCAGCTCTTGCAAAATGGTAAGTTCTTACTGCAGGCCCTTCCTCCTATAGTAGGGTTGACTCTATTTGGGTTTTTTTGGTCAATTCCATTGGATTGTGTTAGGCTGTAGGGTTCTCTCTAGATGTCAAGAATCAATATTCAATACCCTCTGTTATCTTCATCACCCAATACAAGATTTAAAATTTTCCTAAAGAAACGCTTATTAATTTGGCAGCCGTTATTTCTTCCTGCTTTAAAAACCCTACATTTAAATGAAAACAAGCATTGCATTTCAACTACAAAAATCTATTAGTGTTCAAATGTACATGTGTGCTAATAAACCTGACATCACGCGCGCACCCGCCTCCGCTTCTTGGCAATAATATCTTCGCCCTCGCATTCGCCCGAGCTCTTGGCAAGAACAAGATCGCCCTTACTGCAAAATGGTAATTTCTTACTGCAGGCCCTTCCTCCTATAGTAGGGTTGACTCTATTTGGGTTTTTTTCGTCAATTCCATTGGATTGTGTTAGGCTGTAGGGTTCTCTCTAGATGTCAAGAATCAAGATTCAATACCCTCTATTATCTTCATCACCCAATACAAGATTTAAAATTTTCCCAAATAAACGCTTATTAATTTGGCAGCCATTATTTCTCCCTGCTTTAAAAACCCTACATTTAAATGAAAACAAGCATTGCATCTCAACTACAAAAATCTATTAGTGTTCAAATGTACATGTGTGCTACATTAACGTCTGATATCACGCGCGCATTCGCCCTCCACTCTTGCAGAACAGCATTCGCCCTCAACTCTTGCAGAACAGCATTCGCCCTCAACATGTGCTCTCAGCTCTTGCAGAATAGCATTCGCCCTCAGCTCTTGTAGAACAGCATTCGCCCTACATTCGCCCTCAGCTCTTGCAGAACAGCATTTGCCCTCAGCTCTTGCAGAACAGCATTCACCCTTAGCTCTTGCAAAATGGTAAGTTCTTACTGCAGGCCCTTCCTCCTATAGTAGGGTTGACTCTATTTGGGTTTTTTTGGTCAATTCCATTGGATTGTCTTAGGCTGTAGGGTTCTCTCTAGATGTCAAGAATCACAATTCAATACCCTCTATTATCTTCATCACCCAATACAAGATTTAAAATTTTCCCAAAGAAACGCTTATTAATTTGGCAGCCATTATTTCTCCCTGCTTTAAAAACCCTACATTTAAATGAAAACAAGCATTGCATTTCAACTACAAAAAACTATTAGTGTTCAAATGTACATGTGTGCATCACTTTTGTAGGGTATTTCTTTTCCACTTTCACATTATCCAAGAATGTGTGCAGTATAGTTCATATTTTTTTTTATTTAGATTATCTTGAAAAAGGAAAGGTAAATTATTTCCCATGGAAAAAGAAGGTTTTCCCTTTTTACTACTGGAAATGGTACAAAAAATTTCCATTTCTACCTGAAACCCCTATGAAACAGGAACCAAATAAAGGCCATGTCCTCAATGGACATCATTTGGCTTTGAAAATGGCCATTGCACTGTGTTGTTTCTTATATTACATCATGATAGTTTTTTAGGTCATTTCTTGTTTCTTGAGATGAAAAACAACCAAAGAAATCGTGAAGATCCTTTCAAGAAATAAATGACCATTTCTCAATCATATCTCAACTATTTTTTTATTTTATTCAGTGGTTGCTTACTTTGAGAGAAATTTGACACTTTTATAAGGAACATAACATAAAAACACAAAATGGGAAGGAATTGATGAGGTAGATGACCTTTAGTTGTTGTCAATTAAGAATTGATAATACACGATGCATGTTCTGTACTACAAACTAGATTCCTTCCTGGAGTTAGGACACAGAGTATCGAATCAAAGTTGTAGTTTCTAACTTCTTGTATTGGTTCATCAATCTTGAAATTCAGACATTGCATGTCTTCATTGCTTCATGTTTGAATAATTTGCATCATATCGTACAATAGGAAATTATGAATTATGATTATTATTACTTTATGGATCTATTAAGTTACTTTCAAGTTTGCATGGTTTAGTGTGAAATTATTCTAGTGTGCCCCTAGGCCCAGGTGAAGGAATGCCAAGGACTGAGAACCCTAGTTTTTAAATGGTATTGTTTTTTATACCCAAAAACCCCTCAACATCACTTCTTATTAGTTCTTAACAATAGTGTTGTAAACAATTTGAGAATTGATATAGCAAAATCTCGCACTTCTCAAGATAAAGTCCCAAAGCTAAAGTGTGATACCATGTGTAATTCAATAGCCCCATTGTCACCTCACCAACCTCTTTTCACTTCGGGCTAGCTCTCCTCCAACTCAAGGGGGGTTCTCCCTAGTAGATGTTAGGGATCTAATGGCCCAACCAAACCAAGTCAAGAGCCCTCTAA
The DNA here is from genome assembly GCA_034641835.2 of Pinus albicaulis. Lineage (NCBI taxonomy): Eukaryota > Viridiplantae > Streptophyta > Pinopsida > Pinales > Pinaceae > Pinus > Pinus albicaulis. The sequence goes on from CM076580.1 coordinate 1,134,746,138, forward strand.
CTCTCTATGTTTACTACTATCAATCAAAATATTGAACAATAGGGTCAGACATGCATCCTGAAGATAAAATTGCTAGGGTATTTTTGGGTAATTTCAAAAGGAAAGTCCCCAAACACATATAATCAAGGAATTATAACGTGATTTCAAACATTAAATATCAACAAAATCGTTTAAAGGATATTGAAAGGAAAAAGGTGATGGAATATAGAAAGTGCCTTACTTAAATGCTCTAAGGATTTTTCAATAGTTGCTCCAAAAGCTTCACTTCAAGGCCCTTCAAGATCGTCTCCAACAATGCTATACCATCACCTTCAACAATGTTGCTCCAAAAATGTCCTCAAGGTCTTCACAACAAGTTTACTAGAAGTTTCTCCAACAATATATTCAATAAGGTCTTCATTGTCAACTCGTCTCTTGTTTGGGTGCCTTAATGTGCAATGACATGTTTCCAAGACTAAATTCAATGCAAGGCATATTTGAAACTCTAACTCTGTCTTCCGGTGTCTTATTAGAAATTATTTCAGTTTTCATTTTGTGTTTTCAAGTTAGATATTTTTTTCAAGTTTTTACATTTATAATTTTATTGCAATGTGGCAGACTGATCAGAGCAGTGCAAGAACAACCCCGAGACAGGATGATCGCGGAAAGAGGCCAGCGGAAGAACATGTAAAGTGCCAGCATTGCTCTATCTTTAGGTATTTTAGTTATTTACATAATTGAAATAATACTAATTTTGTTCAAATATGCAGACACCTAGCCATGGTACGCCTGATGATTCCCTCTTTGAGGAAGAGCTTTCTTCATCCCTATCTCCAATGTTCTTGTTGCGAAAAAAGGCACGAGATGCAAGGTCGGAATTTAATACTTTGATAGACGCGCCTCAAACACCTGAAATAGAAGAGAGGATAAAAAAACTTATGAGCCAGCTAGAAACATATCAGGTAATAATAAAAATTCAAAAGGATATTTTTTTTTCTTCATGAGATGAATTGTGATAGTTTGATTTTAAATTTTTACATTGACTAAACTAACAAAATGTTCCTTTTTATGTAGTGTTTTCTGGCACTTGCTGAACCTGGTGTTGGTGGTAGTGGGACACAAGAGCAAGAGATTGCCCAACAACCCTCTCGTACACCTCCTACTCCTTTAGGTGCCAGCCAAGAAACACACCCTGCCCAAGCAGACACCCAGCCAACCGCTGAACGTGTTGGCAATGATGAGGCTGATATGGCCAACTACATTATTGCGTTTCCTGGAGCTACACGTGTTAGCTCCACAGGGACCATTAATGGCACATTGTTGGTGAATGATGAAGGTGTCCCTATAAAGGATGTACAACTCCCAGGTAAATTTTAATATTTTAACTATTTCATGTACTTTATCTAAAACATATTTATCATGATTTTTATTTTTAAATTAATGATAATATATTTCTTTTTTTCTATGTAGGAAATAATGAGTTCTACAGGTTTCTGGAGAGCCATGCGTTGGTAATTTTTGGCCCAACCATACACATAGGGTGGAATTCCCAGAATTCCAACCTGAAAAAAGAACTTCTAGATTATCTAGAAGCCCTTTTTGGGGTCTGCACATTTGACAGAACAACGGTGGCTCGGGTAGCCGACAAATATTTGAAATATACCAGGGACACCTATAGGACGCAATTGCAATTTAACCCTAGATATGAGCATCCTCTCATAGTTCTATAGAGTGAGTGGAGAGCACTCATCCATGACGGAAAAGAGAAAAGGGCAAAGAAAGAAGGAAAAATGCCAACTGGACCCGCAAGGTAAATTACAACTTTAATTCAATAGCTTTAATTTTCTCTATGTCTAAAATAAAAGTGTGCTACTTCATATCTGACTTCAATCTTTTGATGCTAGGTTTCCTGACACCTCAAAGGCAACCAAAGCTAGGATTGAAAAAAAGGGCCATCACAAGCTAGGCCAGGGCGGCTACTTGAAATTAGCCTCAAGAATTGTAATTAAGTAGCTAAACATCTTATAATTAATTGTATCGCCTTCCAACGTTTTTGTAATCCTATCAAATATGATTAAAAATACACAATAATATGTAATGTAGGGTGATGACTTCGGAACAGAAACTACAGAGGAAGATAAAAATATCACTTTCCATTTCGGCTATCAAGCCGTAGTTGAACGTTGCAGAAGCTTGGGGCAGGTCCCAAGATCCAGAATGCCTGATAAGGTAAAGCATTAACCTTTAAATATGCTTGTTTTCATCCATAAATTTAATTTCTAACAACTTTGTTTAAATCAAGGGAGAAGCACTACCGACGAGGCAAATAACCCAGTTTTAGAGCCAGATGTAGATGATCCTCACGTGCAACCTGATCATTGTAGTGGGGACCAGGGCGACAATGCTACTATCAATGAGGGCCGTGACGGTAATTAATTTCCACTTATAATTTTTTCTAATTATACCTTGATGGTTTTCCTTATAATGTTTTTTTTTTAAATGACAGAGAATTTTTCCCTTGAGGATCTTACCACCAGAGAGGAAGACAGGGCAACAGTCCCAATGGCGACAAATGGTGCACCAGGTAAATAATCTCATTGCAATTTTTTTTATTAATATTACCGAACTATTTCAATGATATTTAAAAAATGACAATTAAAATTTAATATTATATGTTTTTGTAGGCGATGCCCCGTCACTGGATGAGACCAGACATCGTGACTACGCAACTAGGTCAGCGGCGACAATTGGTGCACCAGGTAAATAATCTCATTGCAATTTTTTTTATTAATATTACCGAACTAGTTCAATGATATTTAAAAACTGACAATTAAAATTTAATATTATCTGTTTTTGTAGGTGATGCCCCATCACTGGATGAGACCAGACATCGTGACTACGCAACTAGGTCAGCGGCGACAACTGGTGCACTAGGTAAATAATCTCATTGCAATTTTTTTTATTAATATTACCGAACTAGTTCAATGATATTTAAAAGCTGACAATTAAAATTTAATATTATTTGTTTTTGTAGGCGATGCCCCGTCACTGGATGAGACCAGACATCGTGACTACGCAACTAGGTTAGCAGTGCGGGTCGAAAGGCACGAAACAGGAGCAGAGCACGATGATATTGATGATGTAATTAGGAGATTTAGAAATAGGAAGAAGAAAAAGAAAATTTGATAATGTAAAATATTGTATTATTATAAGACAAACGTTACCATACTTGGAACATTTTTTGCGTTATATAAAAAACTTATTTATCATACTATTTTTATGTCAAGCATTAATTGCAATGTTTCCTTGCGTACTTTTTGTTGAATTGTTTTTTTATTAGTTATTGAATATTTTTTTTTATGCTCATGAAAGTAAAAAATGAAATATAGATTGGGTATTGGGGAATTGAGAGTGATGTGAGGGGGGAGGGGGGAGGGGCCATAAGAGCTTCCACCTTCACATGGTTGGCCCTGTTTAGTAGAGAATAATTTATTGGAGCGATTTAATCTTGGAGCAAACCTCCCTTGATCCAGCGTAGCAACAAAAAAGTCACTGTTGACTTAGTTGCTACTCTTTCGGATCGTGGGAGGCTTGTTCCAAGTTCATGCGACTCCAATAAATTGTTCTTGAAACGAAGAGGAGCTTATTCAGGTATGTTTTGACATTTTCAGCATATGTTCTAACATTATCATAAGAATGCATCTTAGAGTAAAAAATACTACATCAATTACTTGTATTTATTGTATAGATAATGATGGATTTTGATTGACTTGGAAGTGCAGGTACAAATCCTCTTGCATCATGAGCAATACAACTTGTCAACCAAGGTCATGTCCAGGATATTTTTTCTTGTGCGCTTGACCAGGTTCGTAATGTCACATTTTGTAAGTTCCTTTACAATTCATAATTAAATATTAAGCTTGTTCATGATTATTATCTAGGTTTTTTGTATGTGTTTTTTCATCTATTTGATTGTAAGCAACTCTACATGTTTCCTGTTGTACACTATGATTTCTCCCATTACCACTCCCAGGATGAATCCGACTTTATTGTTACATAGTTTAATTTATTGTTACTATGATTTCTCCATTTACGATTTCATAGGTTACATCATGTAAAGTTGTCAATCTCAGGTTGGTGATGAGCTTTAGTTCTCCAGATTTGGGGCTTTTCTGATATTTTCTCCCTCATGTCATTCCTCCATCACCTCGTTGTTTGAGCATGCCAATTTTCTACCACTTGTACCAATTGGCACATGTCAATCTCTGAGTGGTGCCACATTTCACCTATTTTCAGTGAGAGTTTAGGGTTTCTCTAACATAGCTTGAGAAATCCGATTCAGTGCCTGCTTGAATATTGTCACATAATACTCATGGTTTGGATTGATGAGCATGTTCTGAATGGTTGGTTGATTCATAAGAACCACCCATATAGTCATCTTGAGATATTTCATAAGTTTTCTCGGGTTTCCTTTTTCACCGTTTCTAGTGGGTGGGATGGTGTGGGGTGATCCATCAATACCGGTGCTCTTGTAGTAGGGAATTTGTTTTTGGGGATATAAAGGAGCATTTGATGTAGATATCCCATTGGATGCATTCATAGATGGGCACGAGAGGTCAAGAATTTAAATTAAAAATATGCAACCTTTAGCATGGCAACCTGAAGACCGCGAGAGACATTGGTTAAAGATTGTTTTGTGCTGGCCTTAATTAGTCGTGATTTATTTCTATTATCTTAATGCAAATATATATTCCGGTCTCATTAAAATGAGGATTGTGGTTGTATTTCTCTTTGGTTGTTTCTCTCTTAATGCTCCAGAAGTTGCCAAAAGTTGCGATAGTTGTTTAGTTTTCCTGTTACAACTTAAAAGTGGTTTTTAGCAATGGGAGTCATGTTTTTTAAGGTTCATACTAATATCAAGATCTTGTAATTCTATATTCAGGACAAGAGAAGATGGCCTCTTCTTTGGGTAGTATGACAACAATTTTCACATCTACCTCATTGGGTAACAATGGAAAGGGGAAGAATTTGGGTGCAATGTTTGATAATTATGGCAAACAATTGTCTTCTCTTTCAGTTTTTTCACCCATTTCCTTTAATCACTCAAGCAGAAGAGGGACTCTGAGATTACGCGACAGAGAGAAGGTAGTTAATACAAGAGCTATGGAAAAGGAGTTTTACTTCAACAAGGATGGCTCAGTGACAAAAAAATTGCAGTTCAGAGAAAAAATTATGTTTAAAGGAAGGTCACCTGCATGTGAAACTTCACTGCGGTGGATCTTTCCTTGTCCACTTATATTCGATTTTAATGTGTTATTTTAATTTTTCATGGAGGGTTGTTTTGGCATATGGTATGGCATTCAATTGCACACTTACTGAAAGCATTATCAATTTGTCTTGCAGGCACTGTGAACAAACTTGCTGATCTTGTTGGAGTCACCCTTGGGGCGAGGGGAAAATTTTTGTCTTGGAGAGCAAGCATGGTTCTCCGAAAATAGTTAATGATGGTGTGACAGTAGCTAAGGAGGTAATTTGTAGATGTGTGCTCTGGTTTTCTTTTTAACGTTGTATTAGTTTCCCCTCTTAAATGTCTTATATTTGGTAGGCATAATTTGAAAACTCAAAGGTGAAAGGAAACATATTTGTTACCCAGTGGTCTACTTGGCCTATGGACTAGCCACATTAGAGTAATGCATAAATCTTTTCACAACAATAAAAGGAAAGGGTTATGGATGAGTCAAATTTTATTGTTATTGACAGTGTAATGAAATGTATCTCAATGCTATGGTTTGGCCTTTTTATTGGTTGAATTAGAGGACCCAGTTGAAAATATTGGGGCCAAGTTGGTAAGGCAAGCTGCGGCAAAGAAAAATGATTTAGCTGGGGATGGAACCACAACATATGTTGTTCTTGCACATGTTGGAATATTGAAAAATTCCAGAACAATGAATGGAGAATAAATCTCCCTTCTTTTAACATAGAGAAAATAAAAATTTCTTTGACAGGAGACAGAGTTTCAATACTTTGAAAACAAACTTCTATTCCCTTTAATAACTCAAAAAAAAACTATTACACTTCTTCCTCACTGAGAGGGATTACAAAATTATGACTGCTACAAAACGCAGTGCATAAAACCAACTCATTGTCTGTTCAAAACAACCATACTCTGTCTCTAAAACACTCTGCTGTGTTTTTCACTTTCGCACTGCTGTGCATACACACTTAAAAAGTTACACTCGGTCTTTCACTTTTTACACACTGTTGTGTAATAAAAAATTTACATACTGTCTATAAAAAAAAATACCAAGCTTTTTTTTCCTTTTTATTTTTATATGTCGTAACATATAAAACATATTATAATAAACCCTCTTTTTTAAAAAATAAAATTAAAACTAAATTCTATGGCCCAACTTTCATTTCGCATATGATATATATATAACATATGTATATATTAAAGCATACATAAAATTAAATTATCAAAACATTAAAGAACTCTTTCCATCGGACTTCAAAAGTCTGAATAGATTGAATTTCAAACCAAATTCGCATTCCAAAATGGGATGTTGACGTTTGCCTAATTTGTAACGCGAATTCTCAATCCAATGTGCCTTATAAAAAATTCGGGTCCGGTTTTCAGGTTTTTAGATTCCCTTCAATTTCATGCGATCCAATATTAATGCTCCATGTGTCCTCCTTTTGAATTTACAAAACTGGGGGGTAAATTTCTATTTGTTTAATTTCTGGTTGGTGAATTGCGTTAATGCTGGTTGTTGTGTTTAAATACAATCCTGTACATAAATATGGCTGCGGCCGTCTACAAAAAAAACTTGCAGGAATTTTAAATGTTGAATTAAATTTCTGGATGGCATGCAAGCAACCTCCAAAAAAAAAAGTTACTGCTGCATCCGTCCTTCTACTGCAACAGTTGAAGTTAAAATTCAACAGCACAAGGTTTAATAAGTGAGGGTGTAAAGGTAACTTTTTGTCGATAGTACTGGATTAAGATCATCTATTCATTTTTGTAGGGTCTTCTGGTGTTTTGTTTTTTAGTTTTGGGTTGGGATTATTGAGTCTAAGATAGTTTTTGAGTGAAAAAATTTCTATCAGGTATTAAAAAATTTTGGTTCCTTTGTCAAAATTTATGAGCTTGTTAGGAAATACAAAACTGACAATGGTTGTATCTTAAATTTTTGGAAAATAATTTGAAATGAAACCTTTTTGTTTAGGTTGTTGCAGCAGGTGCAAACCCCATTCAAATTACTAGGGGCATTGACAAGACAATAAAGGCCCTTGTTTCAGAACTCAAAATTTTTTCAAATGAGGTAAACGCTTGCCTTTTGAGTAGGCTGGTTTTCCTTTTTGCTGATGGTTTGGTGTATCTAATTGAATTAGTTGCCTAAGGTATTTTTGGTTGCAAACTCCTTTTCATTTTTCATACAGTATTGGCCTTGTGGAATATATTTGATTGTGTGGTCTTGTTAGATCTACAACATTTGTAGTTGTTTAGTCTTATGGCGAAGGTGCACTTTTATTATGGAAATAGTTGATGAAATATTGTCATTTAATCCTTACTGCAGGGTAGCATGTTGAGAAGTTTCTTGTGAAACATTTGGTATTCAAAATGACACTTGATCCTATACAGCATCATGCACTTGACTTCAAAATTAATATTCAAAGTGTGCCAAACAATTCTTGCAAAATTTAAAATATTTATGTTGTTTTAAACCATTATATTTTTCATGTATTGGATGCTGAAAATGAGAAAAAGACTTTGGTATGAAACCAACTGGTGAATAATTTCCAGCAAAACAACCACTTCCAAGACATGATTTAGAAGTAGAACATATGTACTTATGAAGCATAGAAAGATATCCTTGATGCATTGTCAATGTTTGGCTAGGGTTATTTTTTGAGAAAATAACTCCTTATTCCTAGAATAGTGATCTTAAATACAAGTAAATGCCAGAGAAGAGAGATCATCGTGTGACATAAACCTATTAACAAAAGTGAACAGGGAATGATTATTAATTATGGCATACTAAGTTGTCAATGATTTTGACTATTTGTCTTTAACATGTAAAAATGTTAAATTCCAAACTTACATCATCATGGTTTGGCATCATGAGCTTGACTAATTTTCCACCATGCTCATAATTTCATTGTTGTCTTCATATCTATAAACAACGTTTCAAATAATAATACTAAAAGTTCTATAAGAAAAATCCAAACCTCCATGCTGCTGCTCCTTGTGATACAAAGTCAAAATTGCATTACACAATCTAACACATAAGAATCTCCTATATCCCGGTGGTATGTATCCAAATTCTTATAATAGTGTCTTCAAGACTTATGTTGACATTTCCAATGAGATATTTAAGCAATGAAAGATGGAGCCTTCTTCATTGTTGTATATGTAACAGTATTTTATTAATATAAAGATTGATGGTTTTGTCTTTCTGAAAATGAAATGTAAAAATAATTTATTGTGGTCAATTGAAAAGTTTTTTTTAAAGCTTTTCATTATGGAAGGGTGACATAGATATATGCCCTTCTAATTGAAATTCGGACCTGCCCTTCAAATTTGATCACTGTGTGGGACCTTAACAAACAATAAAACTATTCCGTCGCGCGTTATATAAAACATATAACAAAACCTTTGTCAAAACTTCAAACGAACCCTTTAGCCGTGGGTATTTCATCACAAATTGATCATTTTACCATGTACCTTCTTCTAGAGGAATATTCTTCCACTTTATTAGGTACTTCATAATGGTTATATGTCAAAGAGATACATAATTCTTATCTATAACTTTTTGTGGTTCAAGAATCAACTTTCATTCTTCATCTAATTTTGGAAGTTCTATTTACATTGGCATATTTTTTCCCAAAACCTTTTTTAGGCAAGATACATGAAAAACATTATGAATGCAAGAAGAAGGAAAATATAACTTCTATACCACTTGTGCAATCCTATGAATAATTATTTAGGGCCATAACATTTTTGATCTAATTCTTTATTCTTCTTTTTCTTGAATGAAGATTGCTTATAATGCTATAATCTAAAAAATACCCAATTACCCTCCTCAAATTATCTTTCACTTCAATGTTGTTCCCCTTGTTGTTTTATCATGTTTCATGTCATTTGAAGGGTTTCCATAATAATTTTCAAAGTTTCTTTAGTATTTTCCATATGTGACTCGGTTTCCTATACTTTGGACTTATCTTGCAAAAAGTATGAGATACTAGGAGTTGGATATCCATAAAGGGCCTTAAATGGGGAAATTTTAGTAGATGTGTGATAGGTAGTATCATGTTACCATTCTTCCTTGACGAACCCACTTCATCCATTAAGATTTCTTTTCTAAATAGTAACATTGTAGATAACCTTAAAAACATTTGTTAACTATTTTGTTTGACCATTTGATTGTGTTTGATATGTAGAACTCATGGCAGCTAGTGTTTCTCCACTCATATTAAATAATTATTTCCAAAAGTTTATTGTTACTATTACTTTAGGAAAACCATGAAGACTATGAATTTCTTTCACGGACACTTCTACCACTTGGCTTGTTGTTTATATACTTTGAGATCTACAAAAAAATCTACAAATTTTGTCTATATAAATGACCACAAAAATGTAATACTTACCTTTATATTTCAGTAACCCTGTAATAAAGTCTATTGATATATCTTCTAGTATTTGAATATGTATGTGGAATGGTTAAGTAACCCTAGAGATTTTACTATCTCTCTTTTATTTATTATGCAAACCTAACCTTGTCTTACAAAATTTTGAATATCTTTCTTCATTCCTTCCAAAAATATATTTTTTGATCCTTTGAGATGTTTTAAGGAACCCTATGTCCTACCATCAGAGAGACATGGGACTCCCTTAATATTTTTTTATTCAAATATGCTTGCGTGCATAAAAATATTCTAAATTTGCACCAAAGTATATCTCTCTTTCACTCCCAATGCTCCATAGAGTTCATCCCATCCTTTATAAATTTTAGTTTTTGTTTAGTACTATTGTCATTTTTTCCATTATGGCAAGCTTCTTCTAGCCACCTAGGAATAGAAAATGTAATTGGATATAAATTTGAGGCCTCTTCTATTTTAGAAAGAGAATCATGTACTAAATTTTCCTTACCCTTTTTGCAGATTATCTCAAAATTAAAACTTTGCATTTTTTATCCTCATTTTTGTTAATCTTCTAATGAAATCCATAGCTTCAAAAAATACTTTATGCTATCAGGGTATATCTTGACTTTAAAGTACCTCTCAATGATATACTATCCCCATTTTTTATTGCATGTAATATTGCTTCCATTTATTTTTCATACGTAGATTTCACCAAATATTTTCTTTGAATTCCTTGCTTTTAAAAGCCAATGATATCCCTTATTGTGTTAATGTTACGTAAATTCCTTGTCCTAGTGCCTCAAACTCTACTATGAATGTTTTACCAAAAGTAGGTGCAACCGATGTTGGTGTAGAAGACATGGCATCCATTAAAAGAGAGAATGCCAAAGTAGCCTCATCATTCCATATAAATGATATTTTCTTCAAGAGATATGTGATTGGACTTGAAATGCATGCATAATTCTTAACAAATGATCAATAATATCATGTAAGTCTAAAAAATCTTCTAAGAACCTTGATTTTCTTAGGAATAGGTCATTTTGTAATAGCTTGCATCTTTTGAGGCTCCAACGTCACTCCTTCCTTTAAAACAATATGAACCAAATACTCGAATTCTTATTTCCCAAAAGCACATTTGGATATTTTTACATAAAAATGATTGTTTTCAATAATTTATATAACTTTTCCACATGTTTACTAGTGTGGTATTCCCATGATTTATTATAAATATGTGTATTATCAAAGAAAACCAACACAAATTTTATAAGATGGGATCAAACAAAATTGTTCTTAAGTCAAGCCCGCCGGACTTCAAACGGCAATAAACCATAATTCAAACCAAATTCGCGTTCCAAAATAGCCTGCTAACGTCGGCCAATTTTGTGACGCGAAAACCAAATGAATTCCGCCCTAATCTTTTTCGGGTCCGAAGTTGGGCTGGCGTACGGAGGGAGATTTGTGACGTGAATTTCTTATCAAATTCGCCCTAATCTTTTTCGGGTCCGGATTTCCACTGCGCGAGCGGCCCAAACAAAGATCCGCTCCAATCAATTTATGCCACGTGTCCTCAATCAAAACTTGCCCTGCTCCTGGCTACGGGTGCATTCGATGGCATTTAAGGTGATGGCACATGGATGTGGCGATTTTATATCAATCGCATTAAGTTTTAACGATGTTCAATTAAGTTCCAAGGTTTTCACATCAAATCTACATTAATTAAGTTTTAACACTGTTCAAGATCGGACCTCCACTCCTGTTAGCGATTCCGCATGCTCCAATATGATCCGGCCTTCGGCTCTCATTAATGATCAGAGATTAATTATGACGAGCGTCCTTCGATTGCATTGCAGTCGGGTCGATAAAATGGCATTTCGCTATGGTTTTTCAAACGAGCCGGTTGCTGGGTTACACTGCCTGCTCACTGTGACGAGAAGGAGAAGTGGCCAGCTGAACTGCTGCTTAGACCTTGCTGCATATCTGCATTTCTCTCGGTCTTGTCTGTGTCTGTCTTCCTCTGTTTCTTGGAATTCTGCTTCTCCGTCTCCTCTTGTGCCCACTGCTAGTGAGACTGCACCCATGCCTCGCCTGCGTCAAAGGATGCGTTGTCGCAGGGGGAGCACTAGAGGTCAACCCCTGCGCGCTCCCTCCAGCCCCTCAATCGAGTGGTCTTCTGACCAGTCCAGTGATTATTACGCAGGTCGCTATCCAAATACTAGGAGTGGGCGGGGTCGGGTTGTAGGATCTGGCCACCGTATGGATTCCCCTGCTCCTCGTTTCCCCACCGCTAGTTCACCTTCTCCCACGATGCGCACTGCACAATTTTCCTTTAATTTCTCTCTCAACCGCCCACGAATTACAGCTTCAGTCACTGTGGTTTTCCGCGAGGAGGCCCAAACGGAGGAAGAATGCACCCGTCCGGCGGGTCTAAGCTCGGAAAAAGCCGGCCAGCATTCGGGCCTTCAGGAGGGGAGTCGTGGCATGAATGTGGAGGTAGCACCTAGCGATCCTGGACCTTCCAAAGGATGGTACCGAATTGTCGAGGAGTCAGAGGAGTAGTTTGGTTAATTTGTTTTTCTTGCTTCGCGGCCCACTTAATTGGGTTGCTTTTAGATTATTTTACTGTGCTGGACCTTTGTAATATTTTTGAATTCTGTAAATTAAACGTTCAAGACTGGTTTCCCCGTATGAGGGCAGTCTTCTTAATTTTTTTATTTTTTGATGACAAATTTTCCATGAGTCTGGGCAATGATTTTGAATTCGGTGTAATTTTATTCCCACTGTTAATAGATTAACTTTACTTAGAAAAAAAAATGTTGCCATGTTTCTATTTTAAACCAGTTTTTTGAAATACAGAGCCATGTTTATATGGTCTACGTATTATACTCTTTCTCTGTATATCTACAGGAACCTTTTTGCTATGAACATGGTGGATGTTGTAGCGGGCTACTAATGGAAACAAGCGAGCCTGAACCTTACATCTCGGATGCAACAGATGGTTACCAATTTTGGAATCAAGCGAGCCTAATCTTACAAGCGAGCCTGGGTTTCTGCAGATGGTTTTTATTTCCGGGAACAAGCGAGCCAGAAAATACAATCGACCCTGGGTTTATACATATTTTTGCTCTATCATGGATGCTTTTTGTGTGAGGTGTATATCAACAGTACATGTCTCTGCACATTTCCTGTATTCGCTTTATGATACTATTTTATGTGTTGATAGGTTATCACTCTGCCTTCAAAACTAGCGATGCTGGTTTATTGATATGGTCTGATGGTCTTTTTATATTTTGGACATATCACACTCCTCACATGATTAGCCTTTTTCTCTGTTCAAGGATTTTGGGTACTTTAATTTGTATTTGGAACAATGGACGTCGGTACTCTATCTGTTGCTTTACTATTCTACATACTGCTATTTCACTTTCTTATAGATGCCTCGGGCATGTTTGGATGCTTTCTCAGATTGTCGATAATCTCCATGTGGACCGTTACTAGGTTTTATATCATGTCCCTGTATGTGACATGGGGTATTTTTCTATCATTTTCTAGGGTGGGACTTCCACTTTTTTGGATGGATATTTGGGTTCCAATCTTCAGATGTGAAAATGTAATGACTTCATGGAATGTTTTACTTCATATAATATATTCAAAACAACGTTTTTTCTCTTGTGAAAAAAAAATGATTAATGTTTATCACTCTACCTTCAAAACTAGCGATGATGGTCTATGTTGCTGGTTTATTGATATGGTCTGATGGTCTTTTTATATTTTGGACATATCACACTCCTCACATGATTAGCGTTTTTCTTTGTTCAAGGATTTTGGGTACTTTAATTTGTATTTGAAACAATGGACGCCGGTACTCTATCTGTTGCTTTACTATTCTACATACTACTATTTCAGTTTCTTATATATGTCTCGGGCATATTTGGATGCTTTCTCAGATTTTCGATAATCTCCATGTGGACCGTTACTGGGTTTTATGTCAAGTCCCTGTATGTGACATGGGGTATTTTTCTATCACTGTCTGGGGTGGGACTTCCACTTTTCTGGATGGATATTTGGGTTCCAATCTTTAGATGTGAAAATGTAATAACTTCATGGACTTTTTTACTTCATATAATATATTAAAAACAATGTCTTTTCTGTTGTGAAAAAAAAATGATTAATTTTTATCACTCTGCCTTCAAAACTAGCGATGCTGGTTTATTGATATGGTCTGATGGTCTTTTTATATTTTGGACATATCGCACTCCTCACATGATTAGCGTTTTTCTCTGTTCAAGGATTTTGGGTTCTTTAATTTGTATTTGGAACAATGGACATCGGTACTCTATCTGTTGTTTTACTATTCTACATACTGCTATTTCACTTTCTTATAGATGCCTCGGGCATATTTGGATGCTTTCTTAGATTTGTCGATAATCTCCATGTGGACCGTTATTGGGTTTTATATCAAGTCCCTGTATGTGACATGGGGTATTTTTATATCACTGTCTGGGGTGGGACTTCCACTTTTCTGGATGGATATTTGGGTTCCAATCTTCAGATGTGAAAATGTAATGACTTCATGGACTGTTTTACTTCATTTAATATATTCAAAACAACATTTTTTCTCTTGTGAAAAAAAAATGATTAATGTTTATCACTCTGCCTTAAAAACTAGCGATGCTGGTTTATTGATATGGTCTGATGGTCTTTTTATATTTTGGACATATCACACTCCTCACATGATTAGCGTTTTTCTCTGTTCAAGGATTTTCGGTACTTTAATTTGTATTTGGAACAATGGACGTCGGTACTCTATCTGTTGCTTTACTATTCTACATACTGCTATTTCACTTTCTTATAGATGCCTCGGGCATATTTGGATGCTTTCTCAGATTGTCGATAATCTCCATGTGGACTGTTACTGGGTTTTATATCAAGTCCCTGTATGTGACATGGGGTATTTCTCTATCACTGTCTGGGGTGGGATTTCCACTTTTCTAGATGGATATTTGGGTTCCAATCTTTAGATGTGAAAATGTAATGACTTCATGGACTGTTTTACTTCATATAATATATTCAAAACAATGTTTTTCCTCTTTTAAAGTTTCATTTTTTTTTTTTAATTGAACCCGCCGTCGGTATACTGACGCCTTGTAAGCATCGGAATTGCGACAGCTTAAAAACGTCGGAAGAGTGACAGTATAAAAAAGTCAGACAAGCGACGTTCAAAACGTCAGACCACATTTCGTCAGAATATTGCGACAGTTTACAAACATCGGAAGAGTGACATTAAAAACGTCGGACCACATTTTGTCGAAATTGCGACAGTTTAAAAACGTCGGAAGAGCGACGTCCAAAACGTTGGATCACATTGCATCAGAATTGCGACTGTTTACAAACTTCAAAAGA
This sequence comes from Pinus albicaulis, assembly GCA_034641835.2. Classification (NCBI taxonomy): domain Eukaryota; kingdom Viridiplantae; phylum Streptophyta; class Pinopsida; order Pinales; family Pinaceae; genus Pinus; species Pinus albicaulis. The sequence goes on from CM076580.1 coordinate 1,134,761,159, forward strand.
GCAACGTTAAAAACATCAGACCACATTTCGTCAGAAGTGCGACAATTTACAAACGTCGGAAGCGCAACGGTTCGGGAAACTTCAGAAGAGCGATGCTTGTTTGGAAGGGACGGAAAAAGTGTCGATAGTGCGACACTTTTTAAGTGCGTCGGAACTGCGACGGTATAGCAAACCACGTTTTTCCCACCCTCGAACTGTCGCTCTTGCGATGACTATGTGTCGGAATAGTGACGAATTGGCCGTCGGAAATTCCGCCAAATTTTCTAGTGCTTAGAAGCAGTCTTAGAATGTTGTGGAGCAGCCACAATTGGAGAAGCAGAGAGGAGACCAAGTGGAAGCATCCACTCAAGAAGAGACCTCCATGGGGGGGAATTTTGAGCTATATGGTCAGAGGGAGCACATGTAGCCATACCTCCAGGTGAAAGGTGGGGTGATGTGTAGACATAATCCCAAGATAAGAAATTTGGGCAGGGTCCATTGAGATGGTGTGTCTCATGGATCAAAACTAGCTACGAGGAGTCCACAATACAATAGTAGCAAGAAGGATCAGTTAGATTGATGCAGTCAAATTTCAGGAAGAAAAAAATCAAAGTGACAGATGCCAAATACTAAAGAGAAGATCAGAGTTGGCAACAGTGCAAAGGGCATGAATGCAGATGCCAACAACAGCGCAGAGAGTCTAGTATACAGGTGCAGTAGCTAGCAGTAGTCAGAAGACTGTGATGAAAAATGCACTATAATGATTCAGTTGTTCTGAGGCTATTCAATTTCAGGATTTACAAGTGCAAACAACACTAGAGAATTGTTGCATGAAAAATTCCAAAGGTACCGGATGAGGATAGATTGAATTCCTTTCTTGTTGAGAGGGAGTGTTGAAATTTGCAACAAGAAATATTGAAATTGGCAACCAGAAAGGAAAAAAAATAATGCACCCACAATGGTGAGGAATTTTTATGTACTAGGAGTGAGGAATGTGAGGCATCTAATTTATTTTTCCCTTAAATAAATTGGACAATAAATTTTAATTTCATCTCATAACAACTTGGGTCAGTTAACTAAGTCATGATGACTGAGTTAGCTCAAGAAATTCGAGTTGAGGTGATCAAGGTGGATATTGGTGGCCACCTTCCTATTCCACTTGGGCCCTCACCATTGTCTCTTTCAGTTTCCTTAATTATAACACAACTTACAATTTTTGTTAGTTTTTTGGGTCCTAAACTTCTAGAGCCGTTTTAAGGGCCCAAATGACGTTTTTTGGGCATGAAAGGTTCAAAAAATTCCTAGAAATTTCTTTATTAGTTGTATTCCTTAGAGAGATATTTCTAACGAGGTATCATGTGCGTCAAACATAGATCATATGACCAAGTTACGACCCCGAGAATTTCGTTTCCCAACTACCCCCAACAGGGCCCATAAAATCTTGGTGTTGCATCACCTCGAGTTAGGGTTTTCTCTTATTTTTCAATAATAAAAAGGCCCTTGAGACTTATCGTAACACATTTCAGAGACATGTAGCTGCCACATATCTTCTTAGAGATAAGATACCATCACCTGAGTTTTTTTTTTCCATTCTCTCTGTAAGCATTTTTCAGTATTTGATATTAATGAAATGAAGTGCTATTCCTAATGCATCTCCGTGTTTATGTTTATTTCTGTATTTTATTGCATTCTTGCATATGTTCGAATCATGAGGTTCTAAGATGAGGCATGTAGAGGGATTCCAATATTTTGGGGGTCCAGTTGCAGTTAACGCATTAGTGGGGTGTAGGTGTGAATTAGTTAACTCAATTGATTGAGTTAAAATCAATTTAACTAGTTCTAACTAAGCAATGAGCTAGTGAGAGGTCCACTGAATCAAATTAGATTTAATTCACAATGAGTGATCAATGAGATAATTGATATTTCACTATTAATAGTTGCATGCATGTTAGTTCCGAGGAAGACCTAGTTGAGACATAGGTTAAAGGGACATAACTATCGCCCATATTAATAAAAAATTGCCCATGTGCAATTGTAAAGTCATTGGGATTCCATGATGGATTGCACAATCAAGGAAGGCTTATTTTCCTATTTAATATGGAGCTAATTCCCTAGGAATTTCGTGAGAAAGGAAAGTTGAAGGAAGGTTAAGAATTGGCTACGTACTAGACCAATTTTGCCTAGATCAGTAGAAGACAATTGGCAGAGTGCTGGAGAATCTCATGAGAGATTAAGCATTGTATTGTTTCATGATTCCTTAACTTAATACACAATAGAGTTAGAGGGGTTTTCATATGTTTCTTTCTCCAGATACATCTTGTCTTGTGTGATTGAAAATTTCTTTCTCTTACTTATATGTGATTGTGCGATCATGTTTTGTTTCCAAAAATCATAGAAAGGATTTAGTATATTGTTTTAGTACATTACAATATTAGATTGAATCTCGTTGGTTAGATTGTCTACATGAAATATAAGATATGGTTGATACGATCTTGTCTTGTTTTGGTTAGTAGGTCGCAAGGTCTATGATAAAGACCAAAATAAATGGAGGAGCATTTGAACTGTATTTTAGAGCTAGAAAAGAAGTAGATGCAGGCATAATATTGACTGAATAACCCTATTTTGAGGGTCAACATTGAGATCTGAAGTTCGTGTCAAGATTCAGTCAAAGAAATGCCCAAAACCTATGGATCCATATGAGCTAGGTCAAGTCTCTTATGGAGGCAAGAGTTGTGGTTTTTTCTATGGGTGGATAGGGTTTTTTCTACAACAATTAAAAGTACATAAGTATAGTGCCCTAGTTAGGATAGTTTCCTAACATGTTTAGTTCATAAGGTATGCCCTTAAGACTGTGACAAATTTGTGTATAAGAAGAGTGATTGTGACCCTTAGAGCGAGGTTTATTTCTGAAATATAGACCGCAGATCTGGAATATGGTTTCTAGATTCAGTATGTGTGGAGATAGCAAAACCAAAGGAGGGTGGAAATTGAGCAGAAGATTGAGCATTTAGAATAAATGCACCATATGAAGAAAGGATTGGCATGCAAAGGAGTTGTTTTGTGTGGACTATCCATAGAGTTTTAAATAGAGATCTGAAGAAACCCATAAAAAATTAGTCAATGGACTATTAGTGGTTGATTTGTGACCCTAGTTCTGTCATCTATAGATTGTTAGAAGGATGATAAGAGGACTAGTTCATATTTTTTCATAGATTGAACAACAAAGGACAAATTGTCGATACACGAGAACAATGATTTTCAGAGGACTTAAACCATTGTTAGGTGGAATATTTGAAGAGCCCTAGATGAAGACAATCCCACCAAACTATATCATACATGGAATAATAAGCCTCATAAGACATCAAATAATGTCCTAGGGCCTTCTAGGAGGAATATTGGGGTCCGTGAATACCATAATGATGCATGGGACCCATCAAAAGTGTTGGACAATGGGGTGGCCCCTTGTTCTCGAAACACTAAACCTGTGGTTCTCTTATTAACCCTGTGGACTGAAAGGGTTGTGTTTGGCCAGCATCAACAAGTAGGTAAATTTTTGTCTTGTTCAGGATAGATTGGTTTCCAAAGGATTAACACCAAGCCCTAGTTATATTCCTTATATCAGTGTGATTGTAAAGGATCATGTTCCATGGTACAAGAGATCTAGCCTGTTGTATTGTAGTTTGTAATATAATGAAGAAGGGTTTGAAAAAGGTAAAATTATCATGTGCACTAGTTGATTCCTTGATTTGTGTAGATTTTGTTGTGCAGTAAAGTAGATGTATTGTGGAAATTGAGTGTGTTTGCATCAAAGATTCCAAGACAAAACCCATATTCTCGTGTGTCGTGAAAATTGAACATATACATTATTCACCTAAGAGCTAACTATAGCTCATGTTATGTTACTCATGTCTAATCTCAACTCATCCAACTTAACGAGTTACCAAGACAAGACTCACATACAACCGTGGCAACAAAACAACTAAGAAACACAGTTTACATCTTAACATCCCATATCACCTGGAACGTCTTAGAATTACTTGGAATTATCTGGCACATGTTATCATCCCCTACATTCCTTAGCATGCTTTGAAACTCCCTAGCACTCACTAACACTCCTTGACATGCCCTGGCACTCTAGCATACCTTGGAATTACCTAGCATATAACCTTTCTACTCCATCCCTATCACACCTAAAACTCACTAACACTCCCTATCACACACTCTTATTCTTTCATCTCCATACATTTTGAAATAGTTCTCCCTTGTGTTTCCATGGCACTCCCTAGCATGCACTGACACACCCTGGCACTTGGCACATCCTAGCATGTCTCCCTGGCACTCTAGCATTCCTTGGCACTACATAGCATACATTTTCATTCCCTCCTTAGTGTTAGAGTCGGACTTTGCAGCCCTCCGTCAGAGATCATTTCTCTATTTTCATTTCATTGTTTAGGTGTCCCATTTCGCTCATTCACTGCATTCCACTAGGGTCATGCCAATGTATGATGGAAGGGTCTCTTCACTTGTTTCCCTCATGGTTGTACCTGCTGGGTTGGTCCAAAATTATCATCGTTAATTATGCTCAGAGATATTTCTTCTTCAAAACTCTGTTTTGAAGAATAAATCGTCAACTTTATTATTTGTAATAAGTGTATTTTTAAAGTCTTCCGTCATGAAGAATTTCAAATGCAGGCCCTGGTCATCTTGCTAGGTTCAGCAGCTCCAATACCTGCAGAAAATCAACCAAGAAAAGCCATCATTTCAATTTTAAATCAAAAAGGAAATTGAGTTGTGTTAAAATGTGAAAGATGTCAAAGTGAAACATTATTAAAAATGCGTCTTTAAAAATAACCATGGCTTGATATAGCTATTTCTATGCTTATAAATGTCATCAATAGATCATGTGAAGACAAATCGAGCTTTGGAAGGGCGCAGCTTTCATTTTGGAGCCGAGTTTATGGGTAAGTATCTGCGCGACACATTGAGGTTGAGTGTGGCGCATAGGCGCGACGCGGCGCACATGGACATTCTCCACAGTGCAATTTTTCTCTAGCGCGGCGCATACAGTGAAATGCAGCGCGTTGGCCTTACACGCAGCGCACAGAGTCAACAAACCCGAAACACCAAATTCTTGTCATTTCTCTCCAAAATTCAAATGGATTTGATCTCCTTTGCTCCAAAAATGTTCATTGATGTATGGTTGGTGTAGGTGGAGGTTGCAAAAGGAGAAACATGCCAGGTTTTGGCTGGCCTGCAAAAATTTTTACTAGTTTCCAAATTGCAAGGGAAAAGGTCTGTGTTGTTGTAAACCTAAAGCCTGCAAAAATGGCTGGGAAATTAAGTGAAGCTATGATACTAAACTGGTGAAGTCACTGAAATCAAATGGACAGCTTATTGTAAAGGTTTTAGAGCCCCTTCCAGATGCATCTGTCAGTGAGCGCATCTTTATTGAGGCATCCCCTAAGTTTGTTTTACGAGAACTTCAATACCATTGAATCAGGGTAGCAACTTGTATCATGAGCCTACTTATTAGTTTAAAGGTGACAACCATAATGGCATCCATCAATCGCAGTAGAATTGTGATGAAGCCAAATGAGGGACATTCTCCATGTCCAATTCCATTGCAGGGTGTATATTTGAGTGGGAGGTGGTATCTGAAACTTTGAAGACTAGAAAAATACATAAGAAGACTGTGTAAGTAAACTTTTCAACGACATCAAAAATCCATGCTGGTTTTGATTGGAAACAAGCATTTTTTATACAACCTAGGATGCCACGTACCGGCTGGGTATTCAAAGGTTTGCACATCCTACTGAGTTTACATAAATCTTATGGTTCCTTTCTCGAACGTATGGCTTCTCGCAATAGAAGAAAACTGAAATCTCTGCAAGCGGGGGCAGAAGCACGTTCTGGAAACATTCATTCTGAACATATGCTCTTTGTAGGCAATGCAGGTGTGAGCATTAAAGAAGTTAGCAACGAGAGGGAAAAATCACAGCTGGAGATGGCGAAACTTTGTTTCCCTTTATTAAAAGGCAAAATTTTAGTTTAAAAGCCATTTTTATTACAATTAGTTTTTATTCAAATAGCATTTTATTAACAAGCCAGAAAATAAAGGAAAAACAAGTGGCAATCAGAGATCGAAAGCCTAATTTGAAATGAAGATATCCATCACAGCAGAGCAATCGGATTTGATTGCCTATTTTGGTCTTCAGTTGCAATTCCAAGGCTCTACGTCACAGGTTCCGCTTCCCAATTGGTTATCAACAAACAACATGTAACGCTACTTTTCTTTAGAGCAGATGGTTGCTTTTTGTTTGTTATTGATGTTAAACAGCGCCCTATTTTTCATCAATCTGTTATCACACCTCTGAGTGTATTTATTATATTGTAAATCATTTGTAAAAGGAGAGAGTTCTGGGAGAAGTGTGGAGGAAAAGCTTCATTGTACAGTCTTAACAGAGAAATAATGAAAGGATTGCAGCTCTGGTTCATGAGATTCCTGTGGTGTGAGTTTAACAAATGTATTTTCTTTCTGTTTCATATGTATTTCGTCATGTTTCACTGTTCATTAAAAATCATTTCCAGTTGAATGCTTTTAAGTAAGAAAGGTAGAATTCAGTTTACTTCTCTACCTTGGGAAAGTTTTCACGTTCTATGTTTTCTTCTGTTGAAACAGATTCATGTATTTATGCCCTTTTCACCCTCTTAAAAATCTTTCCACTTCATATTATTTCAAATCTAATTGCTAGAATTTCTGCCTGTCTTTCCTCATGAAATAATCTGTGTCTTTGATTTAACTTCTCTGCTCATACTGTTCCTTGGTCCCATACAGCATAGAAAACCCAGTCATTTATCAAAATACCTCTTTCCTATTCATTTACTAGCCTAAAATCAGTATCCATTATAGGTCGTCTCAGGCCCTATTGGATATATTTTGCCGAGATAGACCCGGAGAGAGCCCTCTCCTATCCTCGTAGGGCTAGCTACGAGGTTGAGCTTGGTTTGATGTTACCTTGAGTCCTGCTTTCCTTCATCCTGAGGAAGATTCGAGCACTAACATAGTGGAGACCATACTGGGGAAGAAAATGGTCCAGCTTGTGAAGATGACACTTGATTTGTAGATTATCTCGCCCCAGTTCCTGTAATCAAGTTTAGATCTGATGGTTGATGGTGGAAAACGATCAGACAGCACAAGGCTGAAATCATTCACTTGGCGATTTCACTGAAAAATCCAGCAATCAATCCTTCATGGTGACTCCACTGCAGAGAGATCTGATGGACCGGATTGCAAGAAGATACGCTCCCATGAGCCGAGATCACATCCCAGGTTTTCCAAATAAGATGCCCAAGGTGGATTGGCTTCAGAATTTGCCTATGTTCAGAAATGAGGAAGGTAATGACGCTGCTCTTCATTTGGTGAAATTTCACATTCATGTGCATAAATTAAAAATCGATTTTCCTGAAGACTGTTTAATGAAAATGTTTATGGCTACTCTGGAAGATGAAGCCCGATCTTGGTATGAAAGTTTGCCACTTGCTTCTATTTACTGTTTAAAGGATTTTCATACCATGTTCTTTGAAAGGTATAGAGAATCTTGTCCGTCTTTAATGTTAGTGCAGAATTGTTGTGAACACATTGATAGTTTCATTGAAGATCTTGAGAATTTTTACGGGGATAATGAATTGATGGACGAAGAAATCATGGAAGCATTGTATGAAAGTTCGTTTCAGCAGCACACAAAAGTCTTGAAGGATACTTATCAAGATTAGCAGGTTGAAGATTGCCATATGGCTGAAAATGATGAAAGAGAAAGTTTCGTTTCAGATCTGCCCACAGAAGAAGACAGCATGCAGGGAAGTCAAGTTTCAATTTCAGAATGTGATAATGTCGAGTCAGTATTTTCAGATTTAGATCCAAATTGTGGCAACCAAGAATACCTTGTGCTGAATCCCATAAAGGAGAACTTTGTTGTTGAGATCATCTGGCATGAAGAAAACAGAGTTACAGATCTAAATGCTCTCATCCCACTGGAACTAGATCTTCATAAAGAGGTAATCCAGTCAATTCATGAACAACAAGATGGAATCTTTGTTCAAGTAAGTGAAAAAGTTTCTCTTGATGAATTTATGGTAGATGACAGAAATGATAGTGTTGGGTTTCAAAAATTATCTGAAGTTTCTTTTCTCATGATTGATGAATGCAATGATCTGGCTATCATATCATGCGAAGATGACTTACAGTATATTCAAACTACAGAAAATCAGACCATTCAGGATTCCCTTTCAGATTCCTCTTCATATGTTTCATGTTTTGAAATGTTATTTGAAGAGGAGATCTACTCATATGTTTGTTCAGAATTTTTTGAGGACCAGGAACATACTTTTACTGAAGTACATTATGAAGGAAGATCAGAAGCAGGAGAAAAAGACAACTTGTTCTTTCAGCAGGAGGTAAATCTTCATGTTTTTCAGGATCCTCTGGCAGATTTGTTGCAGTTAGCAGTGAAGATTATTATTGTTGTATTTAGTGATGAAGGAGATCATGGTCAATTATGTTTTTTGATGCCCAGTTATCAGTATTTATTGTTGACCAACAGATCCGATCAGGATAATCAATCAAGAAGGCATCTGCTTGATTGGTTGCATTGGAATTTTGATATAGTTTGATGGTATATTTTCTTGTAAGAAACACAGGTGGTCATGTACTGCCATCAAGTTTTAAGTTTTAAGTTCAGGTCTTAGAAATTTTGAGTTAGTTTGCTAGAGTCAAGTTTTTTTTCAGTCATTTCAGTTTGCATCGAGTTAGTTTGAGTCGAATTTCCAGTCAATAAATTGAGTCATCAGTCTTTAGTCGTTTTGTCTAAATAATTGATTCCATAGCCCAATGGACAAAGGCACTGGTCTGCTCTCCCAAAGATCTACCGTTCTTGGCACCTCCAAGGAGCTACCATCCCCATTGGAGCCAATGTTAGAGTCGGACTTTGCAGCCCTCCGTCAGAGATCATTTCTCTATTTGCATTTCATTGTTTAGGTGTCCCATTTCGCTCATTCACTGCATTCCTCTAGGGTCATGCCAATGTATGACGGAAGGGTCTCTTCACTTGTTTCCCTCATGGTTGTATCTGCTGGGTTGGTCCAAAATTATCATCGTTAATTATGCTCAGAGATATTTCTTCTTCAAAACTCTATTTTGAAGAAGAAATCGTCAACTTTATTATTTGTAATAAGTTTATTTTTAAAGTCTTCCGTCATGAAGAATTTCAAATGCAGGCCCTGGTCATCTTGCTAAGTTCAGCAGCTCCAATACCTGCAGAAAATCAACCAAGAAAAGCCATCATTTCAAGTTTAAATAAAAAATGAAATTGAGTTGTGTTAAAATGTGAAATATTTCAAAGTGAAACATTATTAAAAATGCATCTTTACAAAGAACCATGGCTTGATATAGCTATTTCTATGCTTATAAATGTCATCAATAGATCATGTGAAGCCAAATCGAGCTTTGGAAGGGCGCAACTTTCATTTTGGAGCCGAGTTTATGGGTAAGTATCTGCGCGATGCATTGAGGTTGAGCGCGGCGCATAGGCATGACACGGCGCACATGGACATTCTCCACAGTGCAATTTTTCTCTGGCGCGGCGCATACAGTGAAACGCAGCGCATTGGCCTTACATGCGGCGCACAGAGTCAACAGGCCCGAAACACCAAATTCTTGTCATTTCTCTCCAAAATTCAAATGGATTTGATCTCCTTTGCTCCAAAAATGGTCATTGACGTATGGTTGGTGTAGGTGGAGGTTGCAAAAGGAGAAACGTGCCAGGTTTTGGCTAGCCTCCGGAATTTTTTACCAGCTTCCGAATTGCAAGGGAAAAGGTCTGTGTTGTTGTAAACCTAAAGCCTGCAAAACTGGCTGGGAAATTAAGTGAAGCTATGATACTAAACTGGTGAAGTCACTGAAATCAAATGGACAACTTATTGTAAAGGTTTTAGAGCCCCTTCCAGATGCATCTGTCAGTGAGCGCATCTTTATTGAGGCATCCCCTAAGTTTGTTTTACGAGAACTTCAATACCAATGAATCAGGGTAGCAACTTGTATCATGAGCCTACTTGTTAGTTTAAAGGTGACAACCATAATGGCATCCATCAATCGTAGTAGAATTGTGATGAATCCAAATGAGGGACATTCTCCATGTCCAATTCCATTGCAGGGTGTATATTTGAGTGGGAGGCGGTATCTGAAACTTTGAAGACTAAAAAAATACATAAGAAGACTATGTAAGTAAAATTTTTAACGACATCGAAAATCCATGCTGGTTTTGATTGGAAACAAGCATTTTTTATACAACCTAGGATGCCACGTACTGGCTAGGTATTCAAAGGTTTGCACATCCTACTGAGTTTACATAAATCTTATGGTTCCTTTCTCGAACGTATGGCTTCTCGCAATAGAAGAAAACTGAAATATCTGCAAGCGGGGGCAGAAGCGTGTTCTGGAAACATTCATTCTAAACATATGCTCTTTGTAGGCAATGCAAGTGTGAGCATTAAAGAAGTTAGCAACGAGAGGGAAAAATCACAGCTGGAGATGGCGAAACTTTGTTTCCCTTTATTAAAAGGCAAAATTTTAGTTTAAAAGCCATTTTTATTCAAATTAGTTTTTATTCAAATAGCATTTTATTAACAAGCCAGAAAATAAAGGAAAAACAATTGGCAGTCAGAGATCGAAAGCCTAATTTGAAATGAAGATATCCATCACAGCAGAGCAATCAGATTCGATTGCCTATTTTGGTCTTCAGTTGCAATTCCAAGGCTCTACGTCACAGGTTCCGCTTCCCAATTGGTTATCAACAAACAACATGTAACGCTGCTTTTCTTTAGAGTAGATGGTTGCTTTTTGTTTGTTATTGATGTTAAACAGTGCCCTATTTTTCATCAATCGGTTATCACACCTCTGAGTGTATTTATTATATTGTAAATCATTTGTAAAAGGAGAGAGTTATGGGAGAAGTGTGGAGGAAAAGCTTCATTGTACAGTCTTAATAGAGAAATAATGAAAGGATTGCAGCTCTGGTTCATGAGATTCCTGTGGTGTGAGTTTAGCAAATGTATTTTCTTTTTGTTTCATATGTATTTCGTTATGTTTCACAGTTCATTAAAAATCATTTCTAGTTGAATGCTTTTAAGTAAGAAAGGTAGAATTCAGTTTATTGCTCTGCCTTGGGAAAGTTTTCACCTTCTATGTTTTCTTCTGTTGAAAAAGATTCATGTATTTATGTCGTTTTCACCCTCTTAACAATCTTTCCACTTCATATTATTTCAAATCTAATTGCTAGACTTTCTGCCTGTCTTGCCTCACAAAATAATCTGTGTCTTTGATTTAACTTCTTTTCTCATACTGTTCCTTGGTCCCATACAACCCAGAAAACCCAGTCATTTATCAAAATACCTCTTTCCTATTCATTTACTAGCCTAAAATCAGTATCCATTATAGGTCGTCTCAGGCCCTATTGGACATATTTTTCCGAGATAGACCCGGAGAGAGCCCTCTCCTGTCCTCGTAGGGCTAGCTACGAGGCTGAGCTTGGTTTGATGTTACCTTGAGTCCTTCTTTCCTTCAGCCTGAGTCAGATTCGAGCACTAACACTTAGCACACCTAAAACTCGTTGATACTCCTTGTCACGCACTCTTTTTCATTCATTTCCATGCATATGAGACTAGTGCTCCCTTGTTTTTCCTTGGCACTCCCAAACACTCCAGTATAGCATGCATTGGTACACCTTGGCACCTAGCACATATTGGCATGTTTCCCTAGCCTCTAGCATGCCTTAACACTACCTAGCATACCTTGGCGTCACTCCCTCCTTAGCACACCAGAAACTCACTGACACTTCCTGTCACAAACTCTTATTCATTCATCTTTAAATATAGTTTTATCTAGTCTGTTACGATGAATTGTCTAGTGGAATATCCATGATAGTTTACGAATCACCCAAATATCTATCCTTTATTAAAGTAATATGATGATATTTCTTCACACTTTTTTATCTCTAGTTTTCCCAACACAGTGCAAGTCATCACCACCACCCTTGAAAAATTGAATATGACAGGCTTGTGGTCCTATCTAAACTTGGAAGAAAATTTCAAAATTTAGTTACACAACATGATGGATGATTATTATAAAGGTTTCCCACACATTCTAATCAGAAATATCTATTGGAACAAAAACACATTTTTTCATGAGAAATTTCCATGATAGTTTACGAATCACCCCAACATTTATCCTTTATGCAAGTCATATGATGATATTTCTTCACACTTATTTATCTCTTGTCTCAACACAGTGCAAGTCATCACCACCACCTTTGAAATTTGAACATGATATGCTCGTGGTCCTATCTAATCTTGGAAGAAAATTTTAAAACTTAGTTACACAACATCATGGAATATTATTATAAAGGTTTCCATGCATTCTAATCAGCAATATCTGGTGGGATTGGAACAACAACACATTTTGTTCACGAGAAATATCCATGATAATTTATGAATCACCCCAACATATATCCTTTATGCAAGTCATATGATGATATTTCTTCACACTTATTTATCGCTTGTCCCAACACAATGCAAGTCATCACCACCACCCTTGAAAATTTGAACATGATAGGCTCATGATCCTATCTAAGCTTGGAAGAAAATTTTAAAACTTAGTTACACAACATCATGGAAGATTATTATAAAGGTTTCCCATGCATTCTAATCAGCAATATCTGGTGGGATTGGAACAACAACACATTTTTTTCACGAGAAATATTCATGAGAGTTTATGAATCACCCCAACATCTATCCTTTATGCAAGTCATATGATGATATTTATTCACACTTATTTATCTCTTTTCCCAACACAGTGTAGGTCATCACCACAAGCCTTGAAAATTTGAACACGTTGGGCTCGTGGTCCTATCTAATCTTGGAAGAAAATTTCAAAACTTAGTTAGACAACATCATGGAATATTATTATAAATGTTTCCCATGCGTTCTAATCAGCAATATCTAGTAGGATTGGAACAACAACACATTTTTTTCACGAGAAATATCCATGATAGTTTATGAATCACCCCAACATCTATCCTTTATGCAATTCATATGATGATATTACTTCACACTTGTTTATCTCTTGTCGTAACACAGCGCATATCATCACCACCACCCTTGAAAAATTGAACATGATAGGCTCGTGGTCTTATCTAAGCTTGGAATAAAATTTTAAAACATAGTTACAAAACATGATGGAAGATTATTATAAAGGTTTCCCATGCATTCTAATCAGCAATATCTAGTGGGATTGGAACAACAACACATTTTGTTCATGATTAATATCCATGATAGTTTACGAATCACCCCAGCGTCTATCCTTTATGCAAGTCATATGATGATATTTATTGACACTTATTTATCTCTTGTCCCAACACCGTGTAGGTCATCACCACCACCCTTGAAAAATTTAACATGATAGGCTCGTGTTCCTATCTAATATTGGAATAAAATTTCAAAACTTAGTTACAAAAAATCATGGAAGATTATTAAAAAGGTTTCCCATGCATTCTAATTAGAAATATCTGGTGGGATTGGAATAGCAACACATTTTTCTCATGAGAAATATTCATGATATTTTATAAATCACCCCAACATATATCCTTTATGAAATTCATATGATGATATGTATTCACAATTATTTATCTCTTGTCCCAACACAGTGCAGGTCATCACCAATACCCTCGAAAAATTTAACATGATAGGCCTGTGGTCCTATCTAAGCTTGGAAGAAAATTTCAAAACTTAGTTAAAAAACATCATGGAATATTTTTAAAAATGTTTCCCATTCATTCTAATCAACAATATCTGGTGGGATTGGAACAACAACACATTTTTTTCATGAGAAATATCCATGATATTTTACGAATCACCCCACAAGATATCCTTTATGCAAGTCATATGATGATATTTCTTCGCACTTATTTATCTCTTGTCCTAACACAGTGCAAGTCATCACCACCACCCTTGCAAAATTGAACATGATAATCTTGTGGTCCTATCTAAGCTTGGAAGAATATTTCAAAACTTAGTTACTCAAAATCATGGAAGATTATTATAAATGTTTCCCATGCATTCGAATCAGCAATATCTGGTGGGATTGGAACAAAAACGCATTTTTTTCACGAGAAATTCTAACAAAGATCACAATTGAATTGATAAAAATAGTGTTTGGAAGACAAGATTCATCAAAAACCACAAAAATAATGGATTCTGGGAATTCCTCCACTCCCTCTTGGATGCCCATGTGACTTCTTTGATGGCATTGCACAAGTTATCCCACACAGCTACAAAGTGGGTGTGGTACTCTTCCTATCCCAGTCTTATATAGAGAAAGTAAGATATACCCAAAGTTAAGGCTCCAACGACTGAGTTGATTCCATTGCTCTTTGTACCCTTCTAGAAATTTCATCCAAAAGAGTAAAATCCCTATAGATCATGGGAGATTCAAAAATCATGATCAATTGGGTCAATAATTCATGATAGAAAAAATCTACCTACATCCCCTCCTACAGGATATCATATATTTCCCCAACTCTTTGGACTAGCTATCTTTTAGAAACATTCTCAAGGAGATAAATACCACAACACACAAGCTTTCAAAAGAATCTCTCAAAATACCTATCAATACCTTTGTAATATAAAACCCCATCGATAGGATAGAGTATGACCAAATTATTATTCATGTCTAAGCTTGAAAAACAAGCCAATGTAGATTGATGCATGCACATTCCAATCATGACAATCAATTTCTACATCTTCTCAATAGAAAAAAACAAGTCATATTTTTTCTCTATTCACTTTACAACATAAACACCAATTTAACCCATAATTTTAGGATAAGTTGAAAGATATGACAGAAAAGGTGGGAGGAGTATTTTGTGGTGTATTGAACGGGACTAGGGGACACACATGTAGCATGGATGAGTAGAAGTGGGATGTCCAAGCATGGTTTACTAAGATCTATAATCCACACATTAGAGAATGAGAAGGGGGATTAAGACCCAATGTCATAGGAGTTAGGGGCCTAGAGGGAATTTAACAAGAGAAATTGAAAGGGGAGCCCCCAATAGTGGTGATAAGGGGATTAGGGGCTCCATTATCACAAAAAATAAACCATTAACCAATAACCACTAAACTCCCTATCCCTTAACCCCGAAGCCATAATCCCTTAACCCCTACACTCGTAACTCATAAGCCATCAACCCCTTGATGCATTAAACCTTAAGCCATTAAATATTAACCTATAATCTATGAACCCCCTAAGCACTAATCCATTATTCTCTTAACTCGTCGCACTTAAACCTTAATCAATAACCCCTAAACACCTTAAAACGTAACCCGTTAACCCCAAACACCTAAATCCCTTAATTATTAAGCCCTTAACCACTAAATCCCTTTACCCCCAAGCCCTTGGCCCTTAACTCTTAACTCTTGAAGCCCTTAACCACTTAGTATCCAAGGAAAAAAACAACACCTCAAACCAACAAAATAACCTCTTAGGCGAATCTTTCACCTCTAACAAATAATATTGGTACCATTTGATTTTTAGAGAACTAGATATTGGTCTTGAGGGTGTGTGTTTGTGGGTAATGCCCTTATTAACATGTATACCAAATGTAGAACAATTGGATAATTTGAAAAACCTAAATAAGAAATTCTCACAATATATACACTTCGTGTTGACATGGAGCTTGTAGTGCTTTCCCACATAAGGATTTGGCAATGAATAGATCACTCATAATGACGCAACCTCTTCAACCCTAATGAACAAGGATCTAACTCTTGATACAAATATTTTGTTTTCTAAAAAAACACAATTGTGTCAATGTAGAATACTATACATAAGAGAAAATAAAATGATATTATCCATATCAATGCTTGAAATA
Source organism: Pinus albicaulis (assembly GCA_034641835.2). NCBI lineage: Eukaryota > Viridiplantae > Streptophyta > Pinopsida > Pinales > Pinaceae > Pinus > Pinus albicaulis. The sequence goes on from CM076580.1 coordinate 1,134,777,118, forward strand.
GCCTCACATTTGTCATGAGTGGTGAGCCAAGGGGTGAATGTAGGGCACTATTAAAGTTACATCATGTTTAAATTCCTTTTACATCACGAGATTGTTCTCCATAATGGGATCAGGAGTCCAATTATCACAAACCATAAGCCCTTAAACCATAACCACTAAATTCACTACCCCCTTAACCCCCAATCCATAATCCCTTAATCCCTACACTCATAACTCATAACCCATAAACCCCTTGACTCATTAAATATTACGACACTAACCCCTAACCTATAATCCATGAACCTCCTAATCCATAACTCCTTGTCCTCTTAACCTGCGACCCTTAACCCCTTATCCTCTACCCTAAACACCTTAATTTCTAACCCCTTAACCACTAACACCTAAATCCCCTAAATCTTAAGTCCTTAACCACTAAATCCTTTGACCCCAAATCCCTTGGCCCCTAACCCTTCACCCTTGAAGCCCTTGAGGAGAAACCAAAGTCCATATGATCCAATACATGGTCCTCTTTTGTCAACAACTTGGGCCCTTTGTCCCAAAATATCTTCTCTTCTTTGGAAAGAGGACATAAACAGGTTGTTTTAGATATTTCAAAATGGAGCACTTTTCACCTGTGTTCCTCTCTTGTATGCCACATGTGATATGAATGTCAATTGATATATTCTTGACTAAGGCATTCTTCTTTTGTAAATGCAACTCTTGACTATGCCATGAAAACCCTCCAAAAAGTTCTCAAATGATGGGAATTCCTCTTCACATGTGAAGCTAGTGGAATGCGACAATTTGTCCAAGATACCTCCAAATATTTGATTTGTGACTAGGGGAATGTGAAAGATACCCTCAACAGAAAACACACATAAAAGTTCGTAACCATGTGCCCAAAATGTGAGATGTTTCCACTTGTGAAATTGTGCTTCCAAATATGTGAATTCAACAACAAAACACACCTTAAAATACATGAATGTCTCTTAACATGTGAAATAAAAAGTAAACCCTTACCCTAGTCTTCCTCTATTGGCAATTTGGGGCTTTTTTCATAAGATATATTCTCATCTTTGGAAAGAGGACATAAAAAATCTTTTTAGATGTTTCTAAATGAAGTGCTCTTCATTTATTCCCTTCTCCTTTACACCACATGATTGAATGCCAATTTTCATATTCTTGACTATGGTGTTCTTCTTTTATACATTTGACCCTTGACTAGCACTAAGATGAGAATCCCAGAGGTATCCCAATGCATAAATTTATGGGGTCTTTTATGTGACTAGATCACTAGCACTAAAAAGCATCTTTACTTTGGATGGTTCAACATCTTGATGATCCTATTGACCACCACTTTTGTATTCATTATTACTTCCATCGCAACACCTCTAATAGATATTGACGGTGTTCATAATCCTATTTCTAGTTCTCCTCTATGGAAACAATATTACTCTAGTGCCATTATTCCTACCTTTGCAACTATCACTTTTCACTTCTATCCCATCGGGGAAATAACTTTTGTCGATCAATGCCTACACAATAGGGACAATATGAGCCACTTTTTCGTGTCATCATTGTAATACCCACACAACACAAACATTCGATGGTCTATCATAGCCAAACACTCTATGATGGGTTTCATAGATACCCAACCCATGATAACAAGTTATATTCTATTGCTGAAGCCTACAAGTGGTGGAAGAATTATATTCTACTAAAGAAAATGACCATCCACACCAGTTGTAGGCCTTTTCCTACTCTAAATAATCTTTGGGAGTTAGTTCCCATATATTTCATGTCATATTTTCCCTCAACCAAACATGGCAACTAAATAAAACTATGAGTATTGTAAAGTATCTTTGTACATTCCCTTGTTATGCTTCCCTCGTCGCTTTCTCTTAATAAAATATTTAAATTATTTTGAATTTTATCATGAATCCATTCATTTATTCATTTGATTATGCTGCGTATAAAAAAACTATGAGTATTGGAAAGAATCTTTGTACATTCCCTCTTCGCTTTCTCTTAATAAAATCTTTAAATTATTTTGAATTTTATCACAAACCCATTCATTTATTCATTTGATTATGTTGTGTATATCATCAATATAATTTGAGACCTAATCCAATCCAAACCATTTTATCCTTAATTTTATTACGAGCTTTATTGAATTTGAGCGGGACAATAGACCAATTATATTACGAGCTTTATTGAATTTGAGCGGGACAATAGACCAATTATATTATGACCTTTATTGAATTTGAGCGAAACAATAGAATAGAAGAAGAGTGATTCCGAACGAATGGTTTAGTTCCTGTGATCGATGATATAGATGCATAGGCCCCAAAAGACAGTTAAATTATATCAAATGAAAAATTATGTACATATTAAAAATAAAAATAAAAATTCCATGTGATTTTTATTGATTTTTTTTGCTAATAAATTACAATGAGTTTTGTGCTGACAGGTCCCTCCTCCTCAGGAAGGGGATGAAGGGATGGATAGGAGTAGACTACCGAATGGTTACTGGCTGCCCACCCATCGGTTTCAACATGAGGCCTCGAAAGTGGCGATGTCGTATTGCTAGGGCCTCAAATAATAAGTGGTATGGGAAGGGAAGAGAAATGGGGAAGTTGCAGATTGTCCATCCCAGCTATGTAGAAAAGATCAGCAACTATCAGCTGGGTCATTTCCATTCTCTCGAAGGAGGCATGCTATCCTTTGTGAGAACAATCTGATGAAAATTAGTCTTTAGAGATTTCACTGGACTGTCCTGAAAGAAAGATAGAAGAAGGCTTATCTCATCCTCTGCTTCTTCTATTAATGATAAACATGAATGGGTTAAAGTAGGAAAAATAGGGTTGAGATGGGTTTAATTTGTGATTCTTCTACTGTACATTGTGGCTGCCACCGGGCAATGGCTGCCACCGGGAAAGTTGTTGTTTGGATAATACATTTAGTAGATAAGTCGTTGTTTTACATAGGCTTGTTGTTAGGTCACAATTTCTGATCCAAGGGTACTCTTGCCCTGCTTTCAATAATATGATAAGAAGATATATTCATCTTTTGAAGTGCAATGGGATCCACTTTAACATCTGGAGTTTTGTGTTCTTTTTAAATTTCATTGTCCATTGATGGTGTTATTAAAATCTGGTTTAAAATCCATTGGTGGGACCTTATATTCATTTTCCATTGATGGTGGTATTAAAATCTGTAAAATCTGGTTTAAAATCCATTGGTAGGATCTTATATTATGATTCTAAGTTCTGCCTAAACACAAAGGTTCACCTTCATTGTTTTTAATGACTTGTGGATTTTTTATTTGTAACACGAGGGTCCTCTTACCTAGCTTCATGTAATCTGATAAGCAGGAATATTCATCTTTTGGGGGATTTTTGTGTCGACAGAGTCCTTTTTTTGATAGACAAGTGTTGAAGGGAAGCTGAAGGATGGTTCCTTTTGAAGTGTGCAACCACTCTTTAAGTCTGTTGAATAGTGTGTTGTTACACCAGATCGAACGCTGGAAGAACCATAGTTGTCCCTTCTCTAATTTGGTTTGATCGATGGCTGCAATCGATCCATTACACTACCATCAATCCTTGGAATTGTTGGTCTTCAAGATCAAACATTCTTTATAAGTCACCATGCTTCAATCTGTTTGCTGAAAATCCTGTACATGGCGACGTTTTTTATTTGTTTATGCAAAGAACATCGTTCACATCACCTTGCACTATGACCCTGGGAAGATTCATTGTGGAAACTAAGCAAACGCTGACAAATACACTATCTACTCAAGCAACGAATCCATGAGGAGAATACCTGCTCAATCAACTAAGCATGGCACAGGTTTTACTTTCGGGACACCTCCTACAATAGCCCAATATCAATGTGGGTATGGCTAATACTTTATGTTTAGTCTTCAGGTAATACTTTAGAGTCTAATACTTGTATTCGTTCATTTTACCCTTTTCGCTACAATTGGCCAAAGAATACATGCAAGTCTGAAGCCCATAGAATGGTGAGAGCATGAGAGCATCCAATTAGTGCAGGAAGTAATCTCTCATCTTGAGACACACAGGTAACCATTTCTCAACCCATATGACCTATTTGGCCTTGAATTTGTTTTATTTTGGTATGAGGTCAATATTGCTGGAAACTTTAGTTAATTTCACCAGAAATTGTTTATCTTAAGAACAATGGTCTATAATAGTATTCGACACAAAATACAATGATGTTCATGGGATAGATTCTCATTCAGGTAAACAAGCACATTATAGGTTTTGTTTCTAATGAGAAAAAAGTACGATTTTCCTTATTTTGAATTTTAATGGGGCATTTTTTTATCACGAATGCATTCTTATCTTTGAATAAAGTATTCTTTGACGATTTCAATATTTCGAGAACTACTTTTAAAATACAATAGCTGTCGGTTTCTTTAGATTTTTCTTCCCATGGCCTCCACTTCTCTTTCGACTGAATAACTTCCTGTAGGTTTTTACGGGATTCGTTGAATTAGAAACTACCTAAATGATTGTGTGGAATCAACCCATGGTATGCTCTTACCGCTCACCGATTCCCTCACCCTCTGGCCTTGAAATCGTCTAACCGATTGCGTAGAGTCGATGCATGATCAGTCTTTGCCACTAAGTGATTCCCTTGCCTTCATCATTCTTTTTCTTCAAATCTCGTAGAAAAAAAAATCAAATGAAAAAAATATATTTCCCCGTCTGATCCTATTAGGTTCTTCCATTCAGCCTAAAATTAGAATGAACAATCATGTCCTTGCATAAATCTATAATTAATCAACAATAAAAAAATCCGAACCGTGTATACTACATGGTTTGACTTTCCTATTTGGACAGTTCAAGGTTTTTTTGTCCTTTCCTAAACCATCGGAAGAGTCTAAAAAAATATTTGTAGAGAGCTTCACATTTGTTGGAGAATGAGACACCAGAATAACTCTTTCACACTTGTTTGATCATTATGAGATTAGGGACAATGTTTTAGAAAAGACTCAAGAAATTCTTTGCCCACTAAATTTTTATAAGCAGGAAAAAATTGTTGAATGCATGATATTTTATTCCCATTTATTTTATATGATTTCTACAAGTGTTTGTCCTTTTTTGAAGTGCATCTTTGCACTAGGAAGAATTTGGGTTGTTAGCCTTTTCCCTGCATGGGTTGGGTGGAAGCTCATATGTGGACATGAGTGCCAAAAAATTATTTTTGTAATTTGGATCAATATATAATCCTCTTAAAAATATGAAAGAAGATACATTTTGTGAGACAGCATTACCATGATAAGGGATTGATAAACATTGTATGACTCATGTGGGTTCTAACTACCAGACTATAACTACTATTGTATGTCTATATGTTTGCTCACTTATTTTTTAAAGTATTTCAACTCCTACCTTTCTTGTTTGAAGTCTGCTAACTCCAACTTAGTTTCCAAAATATCTTCTCTAGCTTCCTTAAGCTGCTCTTTTAAGAGCTTTAGTTCATATTTTTTTTGAACTTTCTCCTTGCCCTTTCTTCCCTTGATCACCTCTGCCTGTGTTGGAGATATCTCAATTATTTCTTTCCTTGCTGGTTGTTTCTCCTTTTCTGGTTCCTTGTGCAGCTTCTCATATTTTTCTCCCTTTTATAACTATGACCTAGTAAGTGGCTTCTTAGGTTTAAAAATAAAACCTGAGTCTTCTTTGGAAAAGTCTAGTTTCTTAGCTTTAAGAGTCTTTTTCTTATTTTTTTTCTCCCTTAACTTCCACAAGCCTCGCAACAGGAGATTCATCAATGTCATTTGCCTACAAGATATCTTCTAGCTTGTTTTTCCCTTTTGTATGACTTCTAATGATCCTTCTATGGGTTCTTATGTTAGTTTTGACTTTACTACCAATAGATCTTTGTTTAGGAACCATTGTCTCCTAAAATTGCTCAATTTCTACCTTCATAGGCTCTGCCATGGGTTGCACCTCTGTCTGCACTTCCACCTCATGTTCAACCTCTGTTTCAGCCCTAGAGTCTTTATCTTTCTTTGGCATATTTTCCTTTGATCTAGGCATCTTTCTAGGAGTGAGGACATCAACCTCATACCCACTCAAGAATAGAAAAGTGGACCAATCCATGTTTAGATTTTTTAACTCCTCCATAACTAAAAATTTTATCAAACCATGGTGAAAAATGGAAGTGTCATTTCTTTTCGAATTAGGAATCTGACTAAATTAGGAAAGAGGAAATGAGTGGGCAAAATGAAATGATGTGAGGAGTAATGATTACCACACATGCATATGACATATAATGAAAAATAACATAATGGGACCATGATGACCAAGTGTACACTAACCAATGAAATCATGAAAAGCCACAGCATTTCCCACCGTTAGCTGAAAAAACATATTTTGTAGCGTTTCCAGTACTCGGGAGGGAAAATTCGCTATGGAACTGTCAGACACTTCTGTGGCGAAATCAGATTGTTTTACACTCACTATGTTGCAGAATTCAGAAAAAAATTTCCAAGTGTCACAGAATGACCCTTTATTACCCATACAATCAGATTTTTTCAAATTTACCTTGACATTACCTTTTTTGTATGACTAATGACTATTAAAACCCCTTAAACTATGTACAAATTTTTGAAATTAATGAACATCATGACCTTATGTTCATCCAAATGACCCAACCTAACTTACCTAAAAACAACCTAGACAAACCTAGTTGTTATCATAGATAACACTACTAATAAACCTTTGGGGGGTTAAGATATGTCCTCCTCCCCATATCCTAGGTCACAATAGGGGGGATCTAAACTTGGGTCTTTCGAGTTTCAATGATTTCACATTTCTCGGATTAACCAATTAAGATGCCCCCCTAGGGACAAAGTATATTAAATGTTATAAGAATGAGGGATTAAATGATTTAAGTGTTTTATGGAATAATTTTATATGTATCAATGGCTATATGGGAAATAAGGATTAAGGGATGATAACGGTTAGGACTTATCAACATTAATGGGTTCTAGTGGATGGAGATGATAAAAAATGGAGTAGGTATTATAGGTTAGGTATGCTAGATTATAATGGTTATGGGTTATATTGTTATGGAATAAGGGATTACTAAGCAATTAAAATTTAAATGGGTGAAGTTTATATGTGTATTTCGTGTTAGGAGTTATGCATGTTAGCAATTCATGTTTTCAAAAACTATAGGTGTTTAAGGGTTATGGATTCATGGTCATAAGGATTAGATTTTATAAGGATTTAAGGTTATAATAGAGGATAATATACATTATTCACAAGAGGCTATATGTCATTGGGGTTATATGTATTAGGTGTTAGTGGTTACATAAAGGGTTATATATTGGGGCTAATGGTTATGGTGATAAGGGTTAGTGTTGAGATTAATAAGGTTAAAGGATGAAGGTTTGTGCAGGATAATGATTATGATTGTAAGGGTTAGGCTTTAGGTGTAATCAGGTTTAAGTTCTAAGAGTTGTGTATTTATGTGTTAGAGGTAATATATTATATGGATTAAGAATTATTTGTTAGAGGATTAAAGTTGTTATATGGGTTTGGACTTAGAGTATAAGTCCAAGATTACGGTTAAGTTATGTGCGTTAGAAATTACAGGGCATGTAGGTTGTATGAGTTAGTGGTTATATTAGGGGTTATATATGATATGCATTATCATAGTGAGAGATTAGGGGTTATATGGTTTATATAAGGGTTACATGGGTTATAGGTGATAATGATTATAAGAGTTAGAAATTGTATTGTTAGTGGGTTAGGAGAAATATGGGTTAGAGCTAATATGTGTTAGTTGTCATATCATTAAAGGTTTTAGGGTTTAAAATTTTTATAGGGGTCATTTGTTAGAGCTAATAGGAGTTATGTGCGAGTTATTATCTTTAAGGGTCAGGGATAAGAAGTGATAAAGTTTATACGCTATACATATTAGGGGTTATTAGTTTTTATGGGGGTTATATTAAATGTTATGTGTTAGCCATTATAATGGTCAAATTTATAATTTTTTTAATAATTGAAGTGGTTAGAGTTATCATGCTAGTGGGTAAGGTATTGTAAATGTCAAGGATCGATATGGCTTGTAGGGATAATAGGAGTTATTTGTTATAGTGGAATCCATTTGCTATGGATTAGAGTTTTGATATTATCTTAAGAGATATCATGGTTAGGGATTAATGGTTTTGGGTTATCAGGATTATGGTAGGGACTGACAATTACATTAATTATATAAGGTGTTATATGGGAGAGAATTATGTTGAAAATGTAGTGATAGAAGGTCTTATGGCTTGTGCCTTAGCCAACGAGGACCTTGATTTAGTTTTTCTCTTGCATGATGTGAATTCATGAGATAAACTTCAATTACGATGAGTTGAATTCCAGTTTATTGGAATGGTCGTCAATTTTTCATGTGTAGAATTGGAGCTTCAGTTAAGTGGAGTCTTCTTCAATTTGAGTATAAGACGAGGTAGCAATTACATTTTCAATTAGAATGAGTTAAGTCTTTAGTGTTGATTGGAAAGAGAACGAGTTAATACTTCAATTTTTATTGGAGAGAGCAAGTTTAACTCTTAGTTAAATCACAGTCACAAATAGAGAGAATCTAAGGAGGAACTCGAGCAAGTGAACTGGGACTTGCTCTAGTTAACTAGCAAATGAAACTCGTGACTCTAGTGTGAACTAATAATTAGATTAGGCCTCCTGCATGCTCAAATTTTATCTATAAAGATAAGGACGAAGGCACAATTGATATCATTCTTGAGAGACCAATTATTTGTATGTGGAGTGCACAGAATTAAGGAGCTTGTGCGCAAGGAAATAGGAGGCCACAAGTGCACAAGGAAATAGGAGCTTGTGCATTAGAAAATAGGAGCCCAATTGTGCACTAGGAATTAGGAGCAAGTGCACAAGGAAATATGGTCTCCATTACGCAAGGATTTTGGAGCAGAGATCAAGGATTCTCATGACAATTAAAGCCTATTCAGTAGGAGAACAATTGTATTCTCGGAGATAGAATTTTGGTTTCAATAGCAATGTGAATTGTAATATATCCAATTGCTTAAGAACAATCAATAAAATACCACAATAAAGAAAGAAAGTTTTCCCTTTTGGGTTTCCTGGGTAAATCAAGCATGTCAAATTGTGTGCATGTGTTTTTATCTCGATTATTTCCTGTTGCATGTTGAATGTTACGAAACTATGTATATTGGTGAATGTTAAATTTGGTTTCAGTGTTTAGTTGCCTTGTTTTCAGTGATTCGTCTAAGTAGCGGCAGAGTTTCAATAAATTAACAAATTATATGGTTTAGTAGTTATGGGTTATAGGGGATAATGATTATAGTGGTTATAAAAATCATGTGTGAGGATTATATTTCTATAATAATTATAGGTTTTATTATTTAATGGTTAAAAGATCTAAGCTATTAAAATATATTTGGTGGTAAATGTTATTAATATTAATTGTTAATATTTGGATGATATAGGTATTCAGGTTTAAAAATTAAGGGTGATAAGGATTTTGTGCTAAAGGAGTTAGGTTGTATAAGAGTTTTAAGATAGAGTATATAAGTATTATGAGTTAACAATCATGTCTTAGTGATTATAAGGTTAGGCATTCAATGTTATATGGCATAGGTGTTATGTTTTATAAGGTTAGAAATTAATGTTGATTGGGTAGGTGTCAATGGATATAAGGATCCATGGTATAGGTTTACATGGCTTCTTATGGTAATTGATTTAGTAAATAGGTAATAAGTGTTAGGGGATATGGAATTTAGCAGATATTGATCCATATGTGTTGTAAGGATTAAAGGTTATAGATATTAGTATCCATAAGGGTTAATAGTTATAACAATTAGTATATGGGTTATGAAAAATAGTTTGAAGGGGCTAAATAGTAAATATTATTAGTATTATGTCTCATGGGTTAATAAAGGTTAAATATTATAGGTTAGGAAATACAAGGGTTAGGATTTTATGGACATATCTGTGAGGGGTCAAAGGTCAAGTAATAATAGTTGTATAAGTTATGTGTTAGTGGTTATATCAGTTAATTGCTACTTATTATATATTATGGGGATTGGAAATCAAAATATATCGGAGTTATGTGTTAAGGGTTATAAGGGTTATATATTATGAGGTTTATAGTGAATATGTGTTATATATCCAATTAAAGTGATAATGGTTATTAGGGCGCTTAATGTGATGAGTGAGGTAAGTTAGGTTATATGAGTTAGTTTTTATATGTCATCAAGGGTAGTGGTTAGAGTTTATAATAACTATACATTATATAAATTAAGGGATGGAATTTAGGGGGATGGCATTAGGGGTTACAAGTATTAGGGGATATATATATTATGCATTCCCATGGTTAGGGGATATTAGAAATAAGGATTATTAGGGCACTCAATGTGATCAGTGAGGTAAGGACAATTACAGGAGTTAGTATTTAAGGGTCATTAAGGGTATTGACTAGAGTATATAAGAATTATAGGTTATATAAATTAAGGGTTACAAGTATTAGGGGTTATAGAGGTTATGTGTTCCATGTGGTTATGGGATATTAGAAATAGGGGTTATCAAGGCTTAATCTAATAAGGATGATATGGATTATAGGGGTCAAATTATAGGCCCATAGAAATTTGGAGTAAAAGGATTTATGGGTTATAGGAGTTATATGAGTTCATAATGTTAGTGTTATGAAACCAGCTCCAAAAATAGAAGAAAAGAGAGATAAACGCCTTAGAAGTAAGCCACTTCGAGGGGGAAACCTCCTTTACATTACATAAATGAACAATTCTTGGATGATACAAATGAAAAAACCTCCTTTATATATATAGGATTCCATGGGGTCATGTTGAGGCCTCGAAATTCCGCTGCCAAAACTTGGGTGAAAACCACCCAGCCCGGACCTTAAAGCAGCTCCTTTTCTGTTTGGTGTAGTGGCTCCGACTAGGGATAATGGGCCTAGTTTCCCAATAAGGATGATTTTGAGGATGTTGTGAATATATCATGCAAATGGATAATGATTTTAATCTATATTAATCTATCTAAAATATTAATCTAATATATACTCGGGGTGTTTTTCCTTTATGCGATCTAAAATGATATCTTTCAACTATGAGTAATATCGATCACTTAACAACTAAAAGAGATGAAAATGATGTAAAATGATTCTTCTAAAAAATTAGTTTGCATAGAAGAATTGTGAAATAAATATCGCATTTATCAGTGTGATTACATATTCACTAAGAAACCATAGCTAAATATTAGAATAGAAGTGCATGTAATTTATATATGATGATGTTTCAAATATATAATGCAATAAAAAAATGACTGCCAATCTATGAAGTAAGACTTAATATAAGTGAATAGAAGTACCATATGTACGAAGTTCTACTCATGTAAACTGACATAAATGAATCTTCCCCTTCTCACTTTCAAGAAATTTAAAGAGTACAGTAGTGCAACATCATTTAAACAGCTTTACTTGTCAAAAGATAACAGATGTGTTCCATTAATTCATCAAAGCACTCACAAACTTACAATAGTGCATTCTTCGCAAAAAATTTTGACAAATTTTGGGACCCTTCTCTAAATGCATGAGAAGGATTTAAATACTTAACTAACTATAAACTAAAATAGATTATTACAAAAATATAGAGGAGGTTTCAAGAAACCTTCCTCATAAAGCTAGCTTAAACTATAATCTAGGAAACTAAACTAACAATTATAATTTATGAGTTTTTCCCTTCTTTCTGAATGTGGTCACAAAGTTGACAAATATCTAACATTGCTTTGAGCTGAGCTGGCTGCGATATCCTTGATCAGATTTGTCCCTTGAAAATAGCATTTGAATGTATTGACTGGGATTTCATTGTTGAATTTGTAAGAGACTGCAGAGTTTGATGCTGATGATAAGGTTTGATCATAAAATTCCAGTAATTTTCTTGATCAAACTTATTTAACTTTTTAATAAATTCCTCGAATGTATCTACTCTCTGTTTCCACTATGTTTCCACCTATCTTGTTTTTGAAAAAACATCAGACGTGTTTTCCTTGATAAGTTCTACTCTAGACAATTGCTCACACATGGATTCAATAATCTCACTTGATATCCTGGATGTATTTGTTGTTGCTTTCTCTGCCTGTTTGATTTGCGCTTACCATTATCTGAATAGAATTTCTTTTTGAATCTTATCTATTTGAGGTATATTAGCTTCCTTCCCGGAATATGATACTTGCCATTGAATGTGTTCTTCAATTTTCTTCTCAAGTCTTTCACATTCAAGTTTATGGATTGATATCTGCTGGATCAGTATTTTATCTGAATCACAATAAGAGTCAATTATAGAAGCTTGATGACAAAACACTTATTTTTCTTTCTTTAACTTAGTGTTTAAATCCAATGCTTCTTTGATAAATTGATCTAATTGCGGTTGGCTTTGTAACTTAGTCATTGCTACTTCCAGTTGTGCTTGTTTTTCATTAATCTCTGTCTGATGCTGCAATTTGAGGCTTTCAATATCTTTATGAAATTGGGTTGTGTTTATTTTGACTTGCTCACTGGAATTAGATTTCTCTTCATTCAACAACTTCCCTAGTTCTTGTACTCTGGCTTCCTTTTGTTTTAACAACACTCTAACCTCAGTAGCTTTATCAACAGTAGCAGTAGCATATGCCCCTACATACTCTGATAATTTGGTTAGATGTTCAGTAGGATCATCTGAGTAATATTTCCATAATACATCAACTGATTCATCTGTTGGCTTTGAAGTTGTTTCATCAATTCTCCTCCTTCTGTTTCTTTTAACTACATCCTTATAACTAGGATTGTAGAAAATATCCAATGAAGGAATATCTTCAATTTGTAGAACTATCTGATCTGTAGGGTAGGCCGGTATGATTTCTTTATCATGCATTGCTGAAATTCTTTGTAGTGGATTAAAATTTCCCACTATCTTTTGTGAGTGTTCAGGTGTTTGGAAACTCGTTTCCTGATCAGTATTAGGATTCTCTTTAGGAATTTTTATTGCTTTGGAAAACTCCTTCCATTCATCTATAAGATCTTTTGTTTGTGTTGAATTGGACTGATCTAGCATATTGTGATTGTGTTGAACTATTTGAGAATCTGATTCTGCTCCATTATTTCTCGTTTCCTTTAGCATCTCTATCTCATGAATTACTTAGTCAATTATATTTTCCAATCTTTCCTTTTTAGATTCGGATTCATTTTCAGAGTGATCTGAATCATGTGATTGTTGCTGTGACTAACTTGATTCATCTTAAGACATATCTTTTACTTCATCATCCAGGCTGACACTTGGAGTGTGTTTGTTGTCATCTTCAATATTTAACAAAATGAGAGGTAATTTCTCTAGTCTCGTGTTTCTGTATGCTTGGAAAGCTTCAAAATCATCTTGACTTAGTTGACTAGATACATACTTGATAATATCTAAAAAAAATTCCATGCCCTGGAAGAGATTATCAAATCCATCTTCTTCCTTTACAAAAGGCTTTAACTTAAGCTCTGTGATGTAATTTTTAATTACATCATTTGGATCATATAAACTTTTTGGCATTACTGCTAATTTTAATAAATGAATTTTGGAAACTTCCTTGTAAGTATGGTCGATGTTAGACAGTGCAAAAGTGCCACATTGTACAAGGAAATTAGGCCAAATAGCCTTTTTAGCATCTTTCAGTTGTTTCTTAACACCATTAACACGCTGATAGGATATTTCTTTTGCAACTAACTTATCAGGAACGTAATAGGGTAAAACATGGGGAGAAGTATAACTCCTTAATACTCTAATATATGTAAAATTATCCTTTGCAAACCATCTAGCTACAAGAAGAAAGTCTGCATTAGCTTCTTCAGAAACCTTAGGGGCCCTTTTATTGAAAATCATCTGGTGCATAGGCAATATGACTTTGTAAAAAAATTTATAGAAGTGTAGGTGGAAGTCTAAATCCTAGAGTTCTCTGTGGTGAATGTGAATTGGGGTAGGGTCTTGGGTAGTCCATTTCCATCCCATGGTAGGAAAACTAGAAGTAAAACAGATAGTGTCCATGACATAGGTAGACATATAAAAGGGAGGTATCTCTCTGAATGAAATACTCCTTTTATTCCTATATTCAGTAATATTTTTGGCTAGGTTATCAGATAAGATGTTTTCCCAATTCAAAATTGGTGAATTAACGATTGCGTAAATCATGGGAACCCATTCTTTTGAGAATCTAGTGCTATCAGGTTTGGAAAATAATCTACATAACATACTGGCAGCATAACATTAAGGATTAGTAATTTGGTAAATTGGGTACATACTAAACTTATCTTGCTTCAACTTCCCCTGATTCTCCTTCCATTCTTGGATGACTTTAATAAGATCTGGATGTTCTCCTCTAAAATTCTGCAAAAATTCTTTGTCATATTTCTGCTACGAGGGTAGTAGATGGTACATTGCTATTAAATCTTATGCCCTAAAAGAATCCATAGTTTCTCCCTTCAAATTCTTGAACATTCTATCTTCAATATTTAAGGGATCGATTATCCACTTAACCATGTCTGTGTATGGGAGAATCTTTGGCCTTGTAGCTATCATGTGGACGTATGAGCATGCAACGTCAAAAACAGTTGTGTTGGAGGTAGATGTAGTGAATGTTGAAGAAACTTTGGTTATCACCCTTGGTCCTTCACTTTCAAAAATCTTATATATTGCCTCCCATGTCGAACTGCCGCAATCTTTGTTCCAGACGATATCTGAAAATAATGGAGACATCTCTGTATTTTCAGTGGATGACGTCTGAGAAAATTCTTTACCCTTTTTCCTCATTTTTCTCTTCCTCAATTCATTAACTGGTTTCCTGAAAACAGAGAAAATTTTACAAGTATAGAGTATCAAAGAGACAAATATATCATTTATTTCAAACACACGCAAGCAGATATAAATCTATCAAGATATAACATCAATCATCAGTCATAATTTCTGGATTAATATCTCATACACCTTCACACGTAAAATATATCAATCACTTTAAAGACATTAAGACCTTTAATTTTTTTTTGATATGACACAAGTTGTTTCACATGCTTGGTCCATTTAAATGGCATTGGCGCGCATATCGCAAGTTATAACTTATAACCATTCGTAATACTTACCCATAAATACTGTGAAATGCGATCTGTGCAAATCACAGATCGCAACTTTTATAGGATAACAATTTGGCGTATGTTATGAGTTGTGTGAAATGCCAATTGCGTTTTTTTGCAAAATTGAAGTGACTGCAATTTCCGAAGGTTTTATATTCATTTCTTTATTTTCTCATCGGGTCCGCGGAGTCGCAACATATATCAATTTGATTTTAATGTTTTTTGATTGATTAAGTGAGGTGCAATGCGATAAAGTAAATATAAATATGATTGAAGTTTTTTCAAATTTCAAACATATCTTCAGAAAATTTTGAGCACATATCGCAACTCACACATTTTAAAGCTTATGAGTCTTTGAAATTCATAAGATATGCGATTTGCGATGCTCTCAAGAAAATAAAGCAGAAAACTTTAAAAAGAAAATAATTATTTCCTAAGTTTTTTGTTTTAGAAAATTTAAAAGAATTTCCTATTTATTTATAAAGGGTCCCTATTTATAAAAATAAATGGGGGTTGTTGTATAGCACAACAATTGGAAATTCACTTGGGTGAACCAGATATCTCTAATAAAATTTTCGAAATTTCTAAGCTTTTTAGAAAATAAAAATAGTTGTAGGAATGAAGTTTCAAATAAATAATATCTTACTAAGTAATTAAAGTTTTTCTTATTCACTATTCATAAGAATTCCTCTATTAAAGATATAAGTATGAAAATCTATGTCAATCCTTACTTAGTTTAAAAAGATAAAGTAGGTGCCCTTTACCAATTAGATTTATAAAAATTTACTCTTTCATCACAAATAGAGCCTCTGTTCCAATAGGCAATTAAGCTTTTGGCAGGGTTACCTTTTACCCAGAAACGATTCATTGTCCCATCCAGTATTTCTTATAATTTTCAGAATTAAATTCTAACCTTTGAGAATTTTCTTTTATATATTATTTTATTTACTTAAAAGCCATTGTCTTGGCTTGGTAACCAAATGATGACAATGCCACTCAATAGTATTAATTAATTTGATCAAGTTGGCTCTTTATGAGACCCCTTGTCTTTTTGATATAATCTCAAGTCATTACCCTGTTTTGGTAGGCAATATTGCTAATGGCAGTTTAACTATTTCCTTATGAACATGGTAAACAAGCTCGTGATAAGACTTATTATCTTTTAAGTTTTTCTTATAATCATAATATTTTTTATTTTCATTTGAATTCCTTTCGAAAATTTATAAGATTTTCTAGATGGGATGAATCATTGGTATTTTTAAGATTCTCGATGATAATGTTGAGTTTCAAATTTCTTTTCTATAAACAGGTCTTTACTATGTTAAAGATTATTTTATTTACTGAAAATAGAATATTCATGCTATATAAAGATGAGATTTCATTAAAGAATAAATGATTTCAGAGAAATTCCATTTTTCAGAAAGACAAAATCAATTTTTCTTTCTAAATATTTCGATTTTCTTTCCTTAACATTTTTCATTTTTATAAGCGAAAAGAAAAAATAAAAAGAAAATCATCTAAGATTATATTTGAAAAGCCAAATATTAATACTAAGAAACTTTTATTTTCTTAAAAAGAAAAGAAAAAGACACTAGTATACAAGGATAGAAGGGGTTACCTTCTATGAGAAATAATTTTTTTAAATCTGCCCATTAACAGGCAAACAATCCTTTTTTCCTGATAGATCTTGCAATAAAAATGTTGATGCGCCTATTTCTTCAATTATTTGAAATGGACCTAGCTAGAGTTTTTGAAAATTCATGTGTTTACCTTTTTCCTCATGCGCTTTGTCCAATTTCAATATCAAATCACCAATTTGAAAATTCTTTGGAGTGACAGAAGTTGAATCAAACGAGGCTTTTATATTTGTTGATGATAAGCATGAGTTTGTTTGGCTTTTTCTCTTTCTTCTTCTAACTTAAGAATTTGACCTTGTCTAAGTTGTAAAGAAGAAGTAGGATTTTCATCAATGAATTGAACTAAGAAAAGAGAGGGAATAACTACGTTGGTGGGAAGTACAGCTTCTTTTCCATGGACAAGATTGAATGGAGAAGTACCAATAGAAGCTTTTTGAGTTATTCGATCTTCCCAAAGAGCAAAAATTAATGACTTATGCCATTTTATTTTATTCTAATCAACAGTTCTTTTGATTATTCTAATCAAATTTTTGTTTGTAGATTATGCTAAACCATTAGAATATTGTAGTTTAAATCCCCTTTTAATTGCAAAATCTATCGTAGCAGTTCCAAAGAAATAAGATGCATTATCAAACATCAAAGCAGTAGGTAAGACAAACTTGGTTATGTTATTTTGGTCCATGAAATCAATGATATTTTTTGAATTAGCTACTTTTAATGGAATTTCTTCCACCCATTTCGTAAAGTAATATGTAGCTATGATAATATATCTATGTTGTTTGGAAGAGGCAGGAACAATCTCACCAATTATATCTAATCCCCATTGTTCAAATGGTTGTTCAATATTGATCGGTTGTAATGGGAATGCTGGATTTCTTTGTTTTCCAGATGTACTTTGGCATACTTTACATCTTCTTATATATTCATGGGCATCTTTGAAAAGTGTATGCCAATAGTAACCTGCATGCAGGATCTTATGTGATGTTGTATTTCCTCCAAAATGTCCTCCAGCTGGTCCATCATGGAGTTCCTGCAAGACCTTCTCTGCTTCAGATTTTTCTAAGCATCTTAGAAGTACATAATCAATTTTTTTTCTAAATAACACATTGTTGACTAACTCTTATTTTTTAGCTTTTAATCTAAGAGCTTGTTTTGTCTTGTAACTAAGATGATTTGGAGCATATCCATTCTTCAAATAAAATATAAGATCAACATATTGTGACTCTGAATCATTGAGACTTACCTCTGATAATTGCACATTATTACCTGAATCTTATTCTTCTGGCAAATGTGATGATCCTGTAAGCATTCTACAAAAACCTTGACCTCTAATGTTTTTAGAGGGTTTAATTTCTACATCATATTCTTGTAACACGGTCATCCAGTTAGCTCTTTTTTCTCCTAATTCTTTCTACATCAAAAATTGTCTTACTACAGAAAATGGAACTATGATTTTTGTTTGAGACTTTAGGAGAATTGGTCTAAAATGTTTTATGGATTTAAAAATAGCAAATTCTTGTTTTTAAATAGATGTGTAATTCAGTTCTGCACCTTGTAAATTTGAACTAAAAAATGATATTAGTGCTTCTATTTGTTGGTCATTCAACTGTGTTAAAATAGCTTCATATGATGTATCCGATGAAAAAGTGTATAATGTAAATGGATTAAGAAAATTGGAGGTGGTCAAGAATGGAGCATTGACAATTGATTTTTTAATAAATTCAAATGCTTCTCTTTCATTATGTCCCCATTTAAAGACAAATTTCTTCTTAATCATTATCTGCAACAGTAAAACTATTTGATAAAAATCAGGGACAAATCTCCTAACAAAATTAATTTTCCCAAGGAAAGATTGCATGGTTTTCACGTTATGAGGGAAAGAAATTCGTTTAATTTCATCAATTCTTTCAGGATCAATATAGATACCATTTTTTGACACAATAAATCCTAAAATTTTTCCTTCATCTAAAGAAAAAAATGATTTCTTTGGATTTAATGAAATGCCATACCTTTTGGATCACTCAAAGACTTGCTTTAGGTCATTCACATTATGATTTTCATGTTTAGAGAAGACAGTAATGTCATCCAAATAAATAACTACTATTTTATTTATGAGTCCCCTAAAAGCTATGTCTAGGGCTCTTTGGAAAGTGGCACCTGCATTAATTAATCCAAAAGGCATTTTCTGATAAGCATAAGTTTCCCACTTAGTTCTGAAAGTAGTTTTTAATCTGTGATTTGGATGAACGAGAATCTGATTGTAACCTGAAAATCCATCTGGAAAATACATGAGCTCAGAACCAGCTACTTTCTGCAATACTTGTTCCATGGTTGGTAATGGAAATTGTCCTTCTGACAAGCTTTGTTTAAATTTCTAAAATCAATGCAAATTCTAATATCACCATTCTTTTTCCTGACATGTACCAAATTTGATACCCATTTTGAATGTCTGACTGGAAAGATGACTTTTTCCTTGAGAAGTTTATTCAATTCATTTTTAATTTCATTTTCTAAGTTTGGATGAATCTTTTTCAATTTCTATTGTATGGGCTTTTCCTGTGAGATCATAGGAATTTTGTGTTGAATTATAAAAGCATCGTATGTTTTAAGCTCAGAATAATCCCAAGCAAAGATACTTTTGTACATCCTAATCAATCTGATGAATGATAATCTTTCTTTGGAAGATAGACCAAGACCTAGATTTATATTTTGAGGTTTTTCTTCACTTCCTAGATTAACTAACTCAAATATTAAGGTATAACTTTGTATTTTTGAGTTAGTTACTCTTTTAAACCTGTCCTCTAGATCGTATAAGTCTTCTAACTTGAAAAAAAAATTTGGAATATGATTTTCATCTTGTTCTTTCTTAATCTGAGTGTCATGTTCATTTTCATCCATGATTTGATTATCTTAAGACTCTTCAGATGTTAAAAAGTCTATGATATCTGAATCATTATTGAATACTCTCCAATTAGTGATATTATCAGGAATAGATGGTCTAAAAATCAATTCAATAAAAAATCTATCAGGACTAAATTCTTGGGATGGGATTAATTTTGAGGCTACATTAGCAAGTAAATCTACACTAGCATTTTGTATTCTAGGTATAGAAGAAATGTCGAAGACTAAGAAATGAGTAGTTAATTCTTGGACTAATGATTGATAATGTTTTAAATGTCTAGAATTACAATGGATAGTATCTCTCACTTGCCTAATTATGATTTCTAAATCTCCTAAAACCTTCAGGTGTCTGATATTCAGATCAATAGATTTTAATAAACCTTGAACTAATGCTTCATACTCAGCTACATTGTTGGTACAATCAAATTCTAATCGACAGGATAACACAGTCTTTTCGCCTTCTGGGTTTATTAAAATGCAACCCGCACTTGTATCATATTTAGATTTAGAACCGCCAAAATAAAGGGTCCAAAACAAAGAATTAACTAATTTTGTATATAAAAAATTAATACATATAGAATTATCTTGCTGGGAAAAATTCTCAATCTGAGATACAACCATGTTATCAAATAAAGGTGATGGTTGAGCATTAAAGTTTCCTAAAAATGACTCTGCAAAGTAGTTTCCAATAATGTTGTTATTGAAGGCTACTGGCTCATTAAATTCTTCAAGGTCAGTCACTGTATGTTTCATAAACTTTTCACGGTCAACTCAAATTTGGTTTGGCTTTCCATTATGTGGCAGCCACATATGTGACCAGTCTGTTGAAAAATAACCATGAAGTTTCTCAGACCAGTCATGACTTAAAACTAAACGATAAAATTCAAGAATATCTTCCACCAAAATATCAATTATCTGAACAACTTTGGGATTTGATGACAATCTGATGGAAACATAATTTAATTCTCCTATCACTTCTACCCTAGTTATATTAAGTTATACTATATGAACTGGAGAACTCTGAGGAGTTATGTTTAGTTTAGCACAAACCGATTTTGGCATTATATTGGAAGAAGCCCCAAATTCTATTAAACAATTATGAACATTTTCGTTATAGATCTCATAGTTTAAGATAAATGTAGGAGTATAAGATATGGATCAATCACCTATCATAATTAATTCTAAAGCATCTATTTTCATTGATGGAGAATTTGGCTTACCCATTTCATTAGAAGCTTGAACTATGGCTGGCGCAGGTAAGTTTGAAGCAGGAAAAACTTTTAAGTCTCTAAGTAAGATTTGTTTTTGTTGCTTCAATTTTGTAAGCTCGTGAATTGAGATATTTTCCCTAATATTCTTCATGTATTCAACTATATTATACTCAATGGTATCTGAGACAACCATTTTTTTAGATATAGGTGGAGAGTCTGAGGTAACAGGACTTGTTTGTGTAGCCTTTGAATTAGACTTTTTCTTTACTGATTTGTCTTTAGCAGAAGTGGAATTTGTTTGCTATTGACTAGGCTGTGTTGCTTCAGTAATATTTTTGCTACGCGTACTGACAGGAAAATATTCAATTTTTTCTTCATTTGATAGGATGAAATCCCATATTCCATTAATTTCAACTTCTTCTTCTTCGTCATCTTCTTCTTCCTCTGTTTTTTTCTTCCTCCTCTTATTGATCTGATTCAACATTAGATATAATATTTGGAGGATGATAATTAGAGGATTGTCTTTTCTTAAAATTCCTGAAACTCTTTTTTGAATTTGAATTTTCGGTGACTTGTTTCTTGATATCTGCCATCTCGTTGGTCATGGTTTTCGGGACTTTTTGAAGACCTTATACGTCAAATGGATCTTTTGGTATCTTTTTATTAGAATCATATTTGAAAGATATCTTATTTGATTTTTGATCTTCCTATGAATTCTTTTTCTCAAGAGCAGTTATGTGTTTTTCTACATATAGAGATTCTTTCATATTTTCTGCAAGTGTTGCTAGTTTTTCTCTATCAACGAAAATAGCTATATTATATGGAAGGGATGAAATATACCACTCAATTTGAACTTCTGCACCAAGAACTGTTGTAGCAGGAATTTTATTGAGTAGTTTATTAAATATTGAATTCAAATCTATTATCTTATCATCTGGTTTAGCTTTAATATTTGAAAGATCATTGATGAGCGTAGCAGTAGTTCTATCATCTCCAAACTTTGCTAGAAATTGTTCTTCAAACATATTCCACTTAGTTATAGAGCGAGCAAGTGATGAAAAATACCAGGATCCTACACATACTTTTAAAGTATATGGAAATAATTGTACAACGCAATCGTCTTCAACTATAGCATTATGATTGACAGCCAACATAAAATTATGAATATGTTCTTCTGCAAGAAGACCATCATCGAGATTAAATTTGGGTAGCCATATTTCAGGATTTTTATGTAGAGCATGAAGAGGGGTGGGCACGTTTATAGCCCATGTATTGCTCCATGGGTTTACATTCGGTGGAGGGGGTTGACCTGCCATTGGATTTTGCATGGCTTGGTTGGGTGAATTTTGAATTGATTATGAGGTAGGTCAAGCACTAGGACTAGTAGTTTGAGTACTGGAACTAGTGAAAGTGATACCGACTGTTGGAATGAAACTTGTGGAAGTGATTGGAGGTAATGGGGGGTGAATGGGATAAGATCTCACTGGTGATTGACTCTGATTGAGTCCTCTTTAACCTCCTCCAAGTACTACTGATAGGAAATTAAAAAGAGAGAATCCCTATTTTTTGACTTTCTAATCGGGTTAATATTCTTTGAGGTTGTAAAGAAGATGAAATACTAAGATCCGATAATTGAGAAGATTCATGCTTTTCAGCAGAAATAGATAATTTCTCTAGCTTTTCTATCAAAGATTGAACTTCTGGAGAATCTTTGTGAAACTCAGGAAATAATATGGTTTGAGTATCGCTAGGAGACTTAGGAGAAATATGATCAAATTCATATTTTATAGATGAGGATCTAGATAATTTTTTAGAATTTGATGGGGATCTAGAGGGAGAAAGACTTTTTTTATTTACCTTTAGATTGATCATACCTTTGTGCCACTCACTTGGCCCTCCTTCTAGCACCAATATGTTGAGGCCTCAAAACTCTGCTGCCAAAACATGGGGGAAAACCACCCGGTCCAGACCTTAAAGAAACTCCTTTTCCGTTTGGTGTAGTGGCTCCGACTGGGGATAATGGGACCAATTTCCAAATAAGGATGATTTTGAGGCTGTTGTGAATATAGCATGAAAATGGATAATGATTTTAATATATATGCATCTATCTAAAATATTAATCTAATATATAATATATACCCGTGGTGTTTTTCCTTTATGCGATCTAAAATGATATATTTCAACTATCAGCAATATAGATCAGTTAATAGCTGAAAGAGATGAAAACTATGTAAAATGATTCTTCTAAAAAAGTAGTTTGCATAGAATAATTGTGAAATAAATATCACATTTATCAGTGTGATTACATATTCAATAAGAAACCATAACTAAATATTAGAACATAAGTGCATGTAATATTTATATATGATGACATTTCAAATATATAATGCAATAAAAAGATGACTGTTAATCTATGAAGTAAGACTTAATAGAACTAAATAGAAGTACCATATGTATGAAGTTCTACTCCTGTAAACCGAAAGCAATGAATCTGCTTGTTCACACTTTTAAGAAATTTAAAGAGTACAATAGTGAACCATCATTTAAACAACTTTAATTGTCAAAAGATAATATATGTGTTCTATTAATTCATCAAAGCACTCACAAACTTACAATAGTGCATTCTTTGCAAATGTTTTTTACAAATTTCTCGACCCTTCTCTAAATGCATGAGAAGGGTTTAAATACTTAACTAACTATAAAATGAAATAGATTATTACAAAAATATAGAGGAGGTTTTAGACAACATTCCTCATAAAGCTAACTTAAACTATAATCTAGGAAACTAAACTAACAATTCTAATTTATGAGTTATGCCCTTCTTTCTGAATGTGGTCACGAAGTTGACAGATATCTAACATTTCTTTGAGATGAGTTGGTTGCGATATCCTTGATTGGATTCATCCCTTGAAAATAGCATTTGAGAGTACTGACTGGGATCTCTTTGTTGAATCTGTAAGAGACTACAAAATTTGATGTTGATGATAAGGTTTGATCAGAAAATTCTAGTAATTTTCTTGATCAAACTTATTTTCCTGTTTAATAATTTCCTCCTGTGTATCTTCTCTCTGTTTCCACTATGTTTCCACCTGTCTTGTTTCTGAAAACACATCAGACGTGTTTTCCTTGAGAATTTCTGCTCTAGACAGTTCAGATGGATTCAATAATCTCACTTGATATCTTGGATGTCTTTGCTGCTACTTTCTCTACTTGTTTGATTTGTGCTTCCCATTCTCTTAATAGAATTTCTTTGTGAAGCTTTACTTGAGGTATATGAACTTCCTTCCCCGAATCTGATACTTTCCATTGATTGTGTTCTTCAATTTTCTTCTCAAGTCTTTCACATTCTAGTTTTTGGATTGTTATCTGCTGGATTAGTAATTTATTTGAATCATAATAAGAGTCAAATATAGAAGCTTGATGACAAAACACTTCTTGTTCTTTCTTTAACTTAGTGTTTAAATCCAACGCTTCTTTGATAAATTTCTCTAATTGCAGTTGGCTTTGTAACTTAGTCATTGCTACTTCCAGTTGTGCTTGTTTTTCATTAATCTCTGTCTGATGCTGCAATTTGAGGCTTTCAATATCTTTATGAAATTGGGCTATGTTTATTTTGACTTACTCACTGGAATTAGGTTTATCTTCATTCAACAAATTCTCTAGTTATTGTACTCTAGCATCCTTTTGTTTTAACAATTCTCTAACCTCGGTAGCTTTATCAATAGTAGCAGTAGCTTATGCCCCTACGTACTATGATAATTTGGTTAGATGTTCAGTAGGATCATCTGAGGAATCTTTCCATAATACATCAACTGATTCATCTGTAGGCTTTGAATTTGTTTCATCAATTCTCCTCCTTTTGTTTCTTTTAACTACAACCTTATAACTAGGATTGTAGAAAATATCCAATGAAGGAATATATTCAATTTGTAGAACTATCTGATCTGTAGGGTAGGCCAGTATGATTTCTTTATCATTCATTGATGGAATTATTTGTAGTGGATTAATAGTTTCCACTATCTTTTGGGAGTGTACAGGTGTCTGGAAACTCATTGCCTGATTAGTATTAGGATTCTCTTTAGGAGCTTTTATTTCTTTGGAAAACTCCCTCCATTCATCTATAATATCTTTTGTTTCTGGTGAACTGGACTAATATAGCATATTGTGACTGTGTTGAATTGTTTAAGAATCTGACTCTGCTCCATTATTTCTCGTTTCCTCTAGCATCTCTATCTCATGAATTACTTGGTCAATTATCTTTTCTGATCTTTCCTTTTCAGATTCGGATTCATTTTCAGAGTGATCTGAATCATAAGTTGCTGCTGTGACTGACCTGATTCATCTTCAGACATATATTTTAATTCATCATCCAGGCTGACACTTGGAGTGTGTTTGTTGTCATCTTCAATAGTTCAAAAACTGAGAGGGACTTTATCTAGTCTCTTGTTTCTGTATGCTTGGAAATATTCAAAATCATCTTGACTTAGTTGACTAGATACATACTTCATAATATCTGAAAATTTTTCCATGCCCTGGAAGAGATCATCAAATGCATACTCTTCCTTTACAAAAGGCTTTAACTTAAGCTCTGTGATGTGATTTTTAATTACATCATTTGGATCATATAACATTTTTGGCATTACTGCCAATTTTAATAAATGAATTTTGGAAACTTAATTGTAAGTATGGCTGATGTTAGACAGTTCAAAAGTGCCACATTGTATAGGGAAATTAGGCCAAATAGCCTTTTTAACATCTTTCAGCTATTTTGTAACACCATTAACAAGTTGATAGGCTATTTCTTTTGCAAGTAACTTATCGGGAACGTAATAGGGTAAAACATGGGGAGAAGCATAACTCCCGAATACTCTAATATATGTAAAATTCTCCTCTGCAAATCATATAGCTATAAGAAGAATGTCTGCATTGGCTTCTTCAGAAACCCTAGGGGCCCTTTTATTGAAAATAATTTTGTGCATAAGCAATATGACTCCATAACAGATTTTATAGAAGTGTAGGTGGAAGTCTGAATCCCAGAGTTCTCTGTGGTGAATGTGAATAGGGGTAGGGTCTTGGGTAGTCCATTTCCATCCCATGGTAGGAAATCTAGAAGTAAAATAGATAGCGTCGATGACATAGGCAGACATATAAAAGGGAGGTATATCTCTGAATGAAATACTCCTTTTATTCCTATATTCAGTAGTGTTTAGACAGGTTATTAGATAAGATGTCTGCCCAATTCAAAATTGATGAATTGACGATTGTGTCAATCAAGGGAACCCATTCTTTTGAGAATCTAGTGCTATCAGGTTTGGAAAATAATCTACATAACATATCGGTAGCATAACAGTAAGGATTAGGAATTTGGGAAATTGGGTACGTACCAAACTTATCTTGCTTCAACTTCCCCTAATTCTACTTCTATTCTTGGATGAATTTAATAAGATCTGGATGTTCTCCTCTTGTCGAAAACTGCATTGTAGAGCACTGAAATTGAAGCTTATATGCTCTACAACACTCTGTCTATGGACCAGGGATGCGTTGGGCACATTTTACAAATTTGTTTCTTGTTTTGTGCTAAAAATTCCCAAATTTTTTGCATGAAATAGATCCTAATGAAGCTTATGGTTGGCTTTTAGGTATTGATTGGATCAAAATTACCACTACATGGTGAGAAAGAGAACATGAAGAACAAGACATTATTGCCCTAAATGGTCCTGGCACTGTAAGAGACCTCAAGTATTGTAGGTTACTTAAGTATTTCAGATTATTAGGGATGAGACAGCATCTTGAACTATTAGAGTTCCTGGTTCGTTCATGGGATCCAGAATCTCAGGCATTTCATATTGGGGAAAAAGTGCTCCCAATACTAGTTGATGATGTTTATTTTCTTACTGGATTATCGAGACATGGTTCTCTTGTTTCCCTTGCGGGATGTGCTCTTGGAGGCGAGACAGTGAAGGACTACATCCACCAGCATTGTTAGCCAGGTACTGAACCTAGTAAATATGGGAAAGTAAGCATTCGTGATGTGTGTGCTTGCCTTTGAGAACTATCCTTTTCACTATTGAAAAAATTGTTAGCTCTGTGACACGACATGTTGCAAACCGATCATATATGTATTATGCTCTCAAGTGTCTCGAACCGATAGTGTTCAACTGGGCTAAAGCAGTACTCTTTCAAATGAAAGAACAGCTAACTAAAGCAAAGGGTCACAGAAAAATTAATTTCAGCTATGGCTCGATCCTAATTTCCTTTATTTTAGAGAGAGTTCCATTGATGCAGCCATAGCATGTGACACTGAGCATTTTTGTTCCTAGAGATCCTCGGATGCAAAGATGGGTTGAATTGATGGCTAGGCATGCTAGTCAATCAACTATCATATTATCTACTGAATTATTTGCCTAGCTCCGACGACAGATTATTGCCATAGAGGATTATCCGTACGCAGGTGATCCAGGTTGATATCGGTGGCCACCCACCTATTCCATTTGGACCCGCACCATCAATTCTTGCAGCTTTTCACTTTCAACACAATTTACTATTTTTAGCAGGTTTTCGGGTCCTGCACTCCCGGAGCCATTTTGGGGCCTTAATGATCTAGGTGGACATTGGTGGCCACCCGCCTATTCCATTTTAACCCCCAGCATCAGTTCTTTTATTTTTTAAGTTGCAGCACAACTTACTATTTTTAGCACTTTTTCGGGTCCTGAACTTCCGGAGCCGTTTTGAGGCCCTAAACGACGTTTACTGGGCATCGTTTGTTCGGAAAATATGATTCAGTTCCAAAATTGATATTCATGGAAATAGTTGTAGTCCTTGGATAGATATTTATAATGATGTATCATACGTGTTGAACGGAGATCGTATGCCGAAGTCACGTCCCCGGGAAGTTGAAATGCCAATTTACCCAAACAGGGCCCATAGTTTTGGCGCTTCATCTCCTAGGGTTAGATTTTTGGACGTTTAGAGTTCTCCATTGTTTCTCAATAATAAATAGGCCCTCGAGCCTCATTATAACATAGTTCACAGGTCTGTAGCCACCACATCTCTTCTCAGAGATTCGCTACCAGCACCCTAGCTAGTTTATTTCCATTATGTTTGTAAGCATAATTCTGTTATTTGATATTAATGAAATGAAGAATTATTTCTGCTTCATCTCTATGTTTATGGTTATTTCTGTATTTTATTTTGTTCCTTCATAAATCCGTATCAGCAGGCGTATATTTCCATGGAGATCCAGATTTGATTTTACCAGATGGAACTCAATGGGGTAGAATGGGTAAAAATGTTTTGACCATGTTTTTTATTTTAAGGTTTCTACATGTTTTTTATTTTTATTTTTGATGTTTTCCAAGAACAAACTAAAGTTTTTTATGTACACAAATGTGGGTCACATTCGACCAGTGGGTCAACCAGAGCATGCAACAGATGAACCAGGAGAGAGGACTATCGGGAGAGACGTCCTTCAGGATTTAGATTGACTGAGACTCTTGCTGAGTTGCAGCAGCCTGTTGAGGGATTGACTCTTGGGATACCGAATGTCTAGATAGAGGAGTTACCTATGAGGTTGCATCACCATACTATTGGTGTTCCTAGATGTTGGATAAGGCTATTCTGCATGATAGCTAGAGCAATTGCTTATTATCATGAGCATCACTACTTTTACTTTTGACATTTTTGTATACATTTTGAGGTCAGATGACCAATGTGTCTTGGGCACAAATTTTGTAAAAACCTAAACTATATATCTATTTTCTTTTAAATTTTTCCTATGTTTAATGCGTAATCCTATTCAATTGTATGATGTGAATTGAAAATTTATCTTTACATGTGTTTTAAATGTTTGTTTAAAACATAATTCACTGGAGAATTAGTTAATTTGTTCAAGTTTTTGGAAATGTGTTGATATTGAATGTAATCAAAATTTATTTCCAAAATTTGGACTCTAAGCAACATATGATGAATTGTTGGATTTCGGATGGTATATATGCTAGTAAGTTGTAGTACAACATGTTGCGGTGAATCTAACCTAATGATGATGTGGTTAATTCCAAGTGAAATGGCATTAGAGAGAATTTTGATCAACGGGCTATACTCAGTGATATTTTTTGTTGATCGACTGATACAAATCCCTTTAAAACTCACTAACTCGCCACCTCGAGCGAAAATGGCCCATGCTACAGAGGATAGGTTCTACGTACTATGACTAGCACAATCGGCATACCCAAAAAATGGTTCCAAATATTCAGTCATCTACGATGAAATGTAAAGTGGATTAATAACTTCAATAAAACTCTAAAAAAAAGACTAATAAAATTAATGCAATCAAAGCATATACACAATATGATACAAAATTTTGCTACGCTCAATTAATCATAGTAACGTTTAAGATACAACCCATTTCGAGGTTGCGCCAATGGAATTCCATCATGATCAACTAACTCGTAAGAACCCTTAGCAAGAAATCTTTTGACAATGTAGGGGCCATGCCATAGTGGCTCAAATTTTCCTGTTCCTATCAAATCAGCTTCTTGATCATAAATCAAGACTAGGTCTCCCTCTAAGAAGATGTGAGGCTTGACATTGTGGTCATATTTCGCCTTGATTCATTTCTTATGTGCTTCGTTGGCCAATGCGGCTTCACAACGCGTTTCATCTATATGGATGAGCTTTAAAATACACGCTTCTTCATTATATGTGTCGGGTAACAAGTCAATAGCGAGTTTTAATGACGAAATTTCACATTGGATTGGTAAGATAGCTTCCAGACAATACACCAACTAAAAGAGAGTAAATATGGTCGCATTTCTCACCGAGGTTTGATATGCCCATAAAGCCGAGTACAACATTAAATGCGCATTTCGTTTGTGAACCCCTATCATTCATTGAAGCTTTCACTTAAGGATCTTGTTAATGGCTTCAAATTGTCCATTAGATTGCAGATAATAAGGGGTAGAACTATCATGCGACAGTCCTAATTTGGCAATCAACTCATTTATCATGTTATTGCGAAAATTTATTACCATGATCTATAAATATAGCTTGTGGTACAAAAAACCGAGAAATGACATGATTGAAAAAGAAAAATGGAGCTGTTTTTCTTGTGTTATTGAATGTAGGCATCGCTTCGACCCACTCAGTAAAGTAGTCGACAATGACAATAATATAGCCATTCCCCCCGACTAAATGAGGGTTCCAGGTCATGAAGTCAATGCCCCATTTTTCAAATGGTCCCACGACAATGACAATATGCATTGGTGTTGGCAGCATACGGATTTTACAATAAAATATTTGGCATGCACGACAACTTCTGACTGCGAGAATGCAGTCACGGAACATGGTTGGCTAGAAGTAATCGGTGCGGAGAATATTCTACATAGTAGCATAACCAAACAAATTTCCACCACAAGCACCAGCATAACAATCATTCAGAACTTTCTCGGCCTCCTCATGAGTGAGGCACCTCCTTAAAATCATATCGACACCACGATGATAAAGTGTATCGCCTACAATCAGATAATATTTGGCTTGGTATCGGATACGTCGTTGTTGTGAGTGAGAGGTATCGGGCCAGAAAGTTTGGGTTTGGAGATAAATGATAAAATCCCCATACCAAGGATCATATGACCCAATCAGAAACAAAGACTCATCTGGAACTGATGGTTCCGATTTAGTTTCAGTACTATCAGAGGGAAGGTCACATAGAAGCTCAGCAAAAACCAAATACTTCTTTGACTTGGATTTAATGAATTCCAAATCAAATTCCTGCAAAATGACGATCCATTTTGAATATTTCCCCCCCAAAAATTGACGTGACAAAACTTATGTCATAGGGTTCCAATCCGAAATGAAAATGGTCTTCTGGAGTAGGATATAATGGTGAAATATTTGGACATCTTGAACAGCTGCCAAAGCGAGCTTTTCAACGTATGAGTACTTAACTTTTGTATCATTGAGATTACGACTCAAATAATATATCGGATGTTCTATCCCATCTTCTTCTTGGACTAAAACCATAGGATTGGTTGTATCTGCAGCGGCGAGATACAGGAAATATTCACTCCGATAATTAGGGGGATACATTAATGACACTTGGATCATGGTATCTTTAAGAGCATCATAAGAAGCTTGGGCAACCTTATCCCAAATGAAGGGAATCCCCATTTTCAAGAGACGAGTAAATATTTTAGCCATTTCGGCATAGTTGGGTATGAACCTCCTTAGAAATTTATACTTTCCTTGAATTCTCTATAACTAAAGTAAGTTTGATGGCACAGGAAAATATAGAATGGCATGGACCTTCAGTGGATCAATTAAAATTCCATCTTTTGAAATGAAAAATCCAAGAAAACGGCTAGAACCAACACAAAACACACATTTGCGTGGATTGAGGTGAATCTTGTAGTGTCGGCAGCATAAAAATCTAGCTCTCAAATGCACCGGGTGATCAGTCTGTTTTCGTGAATGCGCGGGTAAATCATCTAGATAAGGTTGAACAATGTGCTTAATTTCATGGAAATCATAATCCATTTCTCTCTGAAATTTTGCGCCAACGTTCTTTAACCAAATGGGAGTTTACGATAAGCGAATGTGCCCCAGATACAGATCAATGTTGTCTTATATTGGTCCTCTGGGAAAATATTTATTTGATTGTAACCGGAGAATCCATCCACGAAAAAAAATATTTCACAGCTGGCACATTCATCAATAATTTGGTCGATAGTAGGATAATTGTCTTTTGGACAAGCAAGATTGACATCCCGATAATCAACGCACACTCTGATTGTCCCTTATTTCTTCATGACAAGAACAATGTTGTAAACCCAATCAGTAAGTGGAACAGGGTAAATGAAACCAGCACGCAAAATTTTTTCAACTTCTTCTTTAATGGCAGTAGCCTTCTTCGGATGAACATGACGAAGGTGTTGACGTACCAGTTTGACATTAGGGTACATTTTAATTTTGTGTTCAACAATACTAGAATCTATGCATGGAATTTCCTCATAATACCAAGCAAATAATCTCGGAATTCAAGAAAAATAAAGCGACAAGTGTCAATTTCGGATGCAGAACAAGACACGCAGACATGAATATTTTCTACAATTCTAGGTTTGGTCAAAATATCGATAAAAATCATTTCTTCAATATTTGACAGGTTTCGCTCGGATTCGATGGCATTAATTAGAAAAAAATTTGAAAATAAGTCATAGATCGTAGGGCGATATAGTTCAATGAGATTTTCTTCGTTTTAATCTAGAAGACAGGAACGATGGTGATAATCATCCCATGGTTCTCCTTCTAGCATCATGGCTTCCACAATGATCTCATCAGTCAAGAAAGTGGATGAAAAAGGATCAGAAGGAGTACCAAAATCTAATGAACAATCGACCCAAACGATCAGCGATGATGGATCAATATGCTCCGCCCAATCCAAGAAAATTGATTTCTATGCAAGCTCAATTTCCCTCATCCCAGTCTATTATTTATTAAAGCCATATAGTCTAATGATACACAATAATTCATAATCCTTGGCTTGGAAAAAAAAAATCACCCAACGTATCTACTTCAGAATTATTGGTAATCTTCATTAAGTCAGATGAAGTGGAATATATCATGAAGCAGGTCTCTATATTCGCAATTTCCTTCGATGTCGCAGGCGGTGGTAATGAAAAGGTGCCCATTAGGGAATAATCCATAAATATACCAACACTAATGTTTTTAAGTGCTAGCTAGGGTGCATGAACTAATGGAATACTTCTAGATACCTAGGAACTAGAGGCAAAGAAGTAGAGTTGATTAATGACTGTGATGGCGCCTTTACGATTGAAGGCGATCATTCGAAATTAAGTAGAAATGATCGCAGTTTTAGCATAAACCCATGGAATTCCAAGTAAAATTTTGTATTCAAGGGGTCCATCAACGACCTCAAATTCAACAGTTACAGTTTTTCCCCCTAATTTGACGTGCGGTTATTGATAATACCACAGGGCTTATATGTATGACCGTCAAAATCTTTCAACATCATGGGTGATTGAGATAAGCGAGGCGAGCCAAGTGACTTCCATCAATTTATAGACATAATACAATTAGAGTCTCCCTCACCAATAATAGAGCGATGAACTAGGTGATTTAGAAAATTTACTTGGATTGAAAATGCTAATCTGGCTGGTAATTGTGGCACATAGCCCGTGTGATTAAAGACTACAAGATTAGAATCTGTCGAGTCGATTCCACCAATTGACGACAAAAAAGCTTGCTTCTGGGAGGGAAAATTTTGAAGTACCTCAAGCGTCAACATAGTTTAAGGTGACTAAGCCAGATCTTCAACTATATTGTAATTTTTAGTTGTACGAGCTTGAGGATTGAACGTCGATTTGTGGACGACTCTCTTTGCTGGCTTTATTGTCAACTCTGGAATAACAGGTGGTAGTAGGTTGATCAGTAGCCCTACTAACATAATATTTATTTCACGTAGATACCAAAACATCATTTTTTGGCTTTGTGATAGATAGCATAAGCACTTGGGAACTAGATGTGAGATCCGTAGCAACCATGTTTGTGTCCGGATTCAGAAAATGATCTGTCAACACAACAGATGCAGGTGAAGTATTAAGAATTTTTGAGACTTCACAGCCGTGAGTACTGTCTCATGTAAAGTGCTCCTCATTACATATCAATCAAGGGCAACGAGGTTTCTTATAATTTCCATATTTTTTATCAGATGATCATTCTTGTTGGGGGTGAATTTTGTGTTTTCTTTGGTTTCCCCTTTTTTCTTTTTTTCGGGTTGCTTGTCACTTTTTCCTTTATCAGATTACACGACATGTATTTCGGAAGAAGGTGTAGGAACAGATGCAGTAGAGGTGTGAGTGTTTGCAGAACCAATCATACCATGGTCAGCATGAGAGTCCTTACCAGATGGAGGAGGAACAGTAAAAATTATCGTGGCAGGTTTGGAATTTTCTCATCGAGCGTGCCAGACTATAAATCAAATATAAGTACTGGGCACAAGCAATGACTTTCTCTGCAGTGATGAAGCCACCTTTAGCTACATCCTTGGTGATTGATGGCAACAAGGACTCAATAAACCACTCAGCCAAGTGATGATCAGGAACAAATTTTTTGACCATTCGACGACAACGACGCCACTCATGAATATGATCAGAAATATGAGTAGCAGTTGTATGTTTAAATTTGTTCAATAGTTCTGTTACAGTTTCATATCGTATGGGTAACTGGAAGTGGTTTAAAAAGGTAGTGGCTAAGGCAGTGAAGTTATCAAATGAAGCTCGTGGTAATTCAATGTACCACTTTGGAGACAGAACAGTAAGCATATGCTGTAAAATACGTAGACTAACAAAGTCATAATTTAAGGAGTTTGATGAACACCACAAATGATAAGTCATAACATGAATTGATGGGTATTCTCTAGGGTTTCCATTGAATTTAGGAATGTTGGAGGGTAACTTTTGTGTAATCACCATCCAACAAGGAGAATAGCTGATGGGACCATTGGTAAGCTGGTTTAAATCATGTAAGTCTAATGTTGTGACAAAGGGAAATTGTTGAATCAAGTCAGGTTGTGCGTAACCAGGATAGGATGCAATTTCTTGGGAATCAGGCTTGTGTGCACCATCATAAGGCATTTGCTGCTAGTAACCCGGATAGGGGATATTTTGATGACCGAACACTTAAGGGATTTTTTGACCAAGTCCTGGATAAGCTTGTTTTTGTTGGAATTCTTGTTGTGGCATTTAAGGTTGTGGCTGCCGAGGTGATTTCCCGCCAATATTATAGCCCAAACTAGAATACATTGGACCCGTTTGTGAATAGGTAAGACCAGTAGGAGCCTGTGGCATTCCATAAAAGGGTAATCCAACATGTGGTTGTAAGATTCCAGATATAGGTCATTGTTGTAAGCCAACCGAAGAAGGTGAAGTCTGGAGGCCCAAGACTTGAGGGTAATGGGTTGAAGGACCTGCATAAGACGATTGAGGTACATCCAATTGAGCATGTAAATGGGGTAATGAAGTACTAACAGTTGGGATAGATGTAGGTGCAACATGTTGAACCTATTGGTATGAATACACAACCGTTTGTGGTTGAACAGGAAGGATAGGCTGCCACAGACAAACAGTCATTCCAACATTTGGGTGACCATAAAATGATGGAGTATTATCAAAATGGGTGACCATAGGTTTCCCTCTAGTATGAGGAGTATAATAATATGGAATATATTGATCTCCAAATGGTGGGAGTCCAGTCGAGATTGAACTGGATGGAAGGTACCCAGATGGACCAGCTTGATGTTGAATTGAAGATGTGTAGAAAGGATCAAGTCATTCAGTACTCATTAGAGATGTACCAGATAAGAGACCATAATATGACATGGCTGAAGTCCATGTATTTGAGGAGGCACCAATGTAGGTTCCAAATAATGATTGGTAACCCAATGGGACGGATGGACCACCATAAATATGTGACTCAAGTGACATGGTAAACATCGACGAAGTAGCAACAGTAGATATTGTCACAACTATAATAGATGGTATAGCTGTAGATGTTGACTCAACCGTGGTCAAATTACCCAGTGAATACCCTATAGGATCTATGGGAACTTGGATTGAAACAGGATCAACTGAATCAGTGTAAGTTAATTGAGGAAAAAACTCGTAAAGATAAAGCCCCGACCCAAAATGAGTTGGATTTGAGGGTATTTCTTCTTGTTGAGGTTCTTCCTCAATCAAAATCAAACCAGGTGTAATAATTTCACCATCAGGCCCGAGATATATTTCAGGTGGTTGAATGCACGATAAAAGGGAAGACTTAATGGCTATGGATGACCGAGGAGTGACCGATACAGGAAAAACTGCTTGTTGTTTGACTTTGGGATCCAGATGTTCTGGTAAAAGAATGATGGGATCCGAATCAACTTCCAGTTGAACAACGTCAAGTTCTGGATGTATGGTCTCACTGATTGGAACTTCAGTGTCCATAGGTAGCAATGAGGAATTTGTTTTGACAATGGTAGATAAACCAGGATGTGTAGAAACGACTCGAGATTACTCTGGTAGATGTGATGAAGATGATGCACCAGAGGTACTAATGGTACTAGATTCGGTAGAACGGGGTCGCCTTCGCTGACCAGAAATGGCTTCCGATGGTAAAGGTGGTTTAAGCACTATTCTACGTGAACGATGGGGAAAGGTTTGTTCTTCTTTCATGATGACTAGTTGATTTTATTACAAAAACAAATAAAATAATAAAAGGGTGATACTAGACAAAAGGATTAACAAGTAATTGTGAATTGCAGAATACCTCCTAGCGAACCAAGAAGTATGGGCAAGAAATATCCCCGAATGTTGTGTTCGGTGTATCACAAGTTACAAGGTGGTTGACTCAGTTACATCTGGATGGTAAGCAAACTAAATGTGTCCTCCCAAATATACCTGAAGGTACATGGAGGCCCAAATCCGTATTAGCGTTTTCTAATGTGAAACTGCATAGTGAGATCACCCCCTTATACTTTTTGTACTAGGACACGCCCGATATACCCGAAGGTACGTGAACGAGCTCCGATATAATTACGTACATGGAGTGAGGTATCACACTCGGATTGTATAGCAGACAAGTTAGTGATAGCTGCTATGTTTAATGATGCCAGAACACGTCTCTAACCTAGACCTTTTAAATGTTATCGTTAATGTTACAATGCTTTCTTAGGTTGATTGAGGTGAATTTTATGTTTATCTTTATTAATAGTTTATCTTTCAGGTTCACCATGATATGTAATGGGAAATTCCTAAAATGCAAAATAAATGAAAATAAATCTTTTCAATTCAGTTTTTCAAAGAAAACCTTAGCTACTAAAGGGATAGAGCAATCATTTTTTTTTAGCATAGATCAAAGAGCTCAAACTAAATGCAGATTCCCCTAATCTTTTCCTATGCAACACTCACAATCTCTAAATGCATATGCATGTTTTTATTTTCATTTTCCTTGAATGTGAATGCTTAAAAAGAAACTAAATGCACAAATCAATCAAAAAATGTTTTCTCTTTTGAGAAATGAGGACTGAAAAAACAATTTTATCTTAGGAAATTAAGACTGAAATGAAAATTTTTCTTTCGAAAACAGAGAATTGATCTAATGAAAAATTTACAACTTTGGATTTAATTTGACAATGATAAAGAAAACAGCTAATGAAACATTGGACAAACAACTATCCAAAGGAGGAATAACAAGCAATGTTTACTGGTCTCTAAGAACAATCAGACATCTTAGAATACAATAGACAATTGGCTGAAAATGAATGCAAAGACGAATTATGATAGAATTTTTTTGGCTGAGGGGCAACACGCCCCTTAAGGTCAGACAGTGGGTTGCAGAGAACCTCTAAATGGGAGACAGTGCTATGAAGAGGACTGTGCCCTGACTAACAGTGCGTTGGGCGGAGTGAAACTTGAAAATCAAGTAGGCTAAACACACTTTCTTATGAAAATGTTCATTCAAATGACTGAAAAGATGAATTAAAGTCTATTGATGATGGTTAAAAAGGACAGAAACACCAGGAATGATGGATTTTTCCCCAGCGGAGTCTCCAATATGTTATGAGGAATTTTAATCTACAGATAAACTAGTCTTCCCTAAGTGTGGTGTTCCTTCACTCAGAGAAACAAAAGAAAGGTAAATATTATTTTCTCTAAAATAGAGAGAAATATAGAAGGGATAAAGACCTACTTGTCATCCTTTGCTCTCGTTCCTCTTCTATTTTCATTCCTGTCACTCTTGATCTAGCTGAAACCTGCTTGATCAATACCTGCAATAAAATATAGAAGAAAACAAATGACATACAGATATACATTCTATCTACCTTAACAAAATTGAACCAATTACACATACACATGATATAATTGCATATATGAGAGAAAGAATAGATATATTTATTGAAATAATAGGAGTATATTACAACCAGTGGATCGATTCGTCGTCAACCTGCTCCAACTTTATTCTGTCCTCATCACACCAAGCATCATCTCAGCAGCATAACACTACTTCAGCTCTCAATAATTGAGAATCCAACAACATAACACTACACAAATTTCTTCCTCCCTTGCACTTAGATGAGTGCTCAATTTATAGGGAAATTGTAGGTAATTTCTCAATAAATGATATTGAATGGCTTTCGAATAATAGATGAGACATTTTTCCGGGTTCAATGGTGATGGATGAACACATGTATTCAAAGTATGACACCTATGAGCTCTTATAGAAGGCACTGGACATGTGGAGATTCCCGGAACAATGATGATTTCGATCCCAGGAGACCAACGCATACTTAAGTGTTGGGAAGTGCTTTTCAAAGCACTTTTTCATGGTGGTAAGTGATTTGCAATGCACTTAGGCCCATTTAGAGGAGCGTTGATGAGTTAATGGGTCATTTTAACTATACTTCAAACATTGAAACTCTCATGAATTAAGGCCATCAGTGGAATGACTTCTCTAGGGCATGTAGCAACTAAATTAGGGGATGATATACCCTATTCATACTGGTCTTAGGGATGATGCCCAAATTGACCTTTCTACATATAAACTAGTCTTCCATGAGTGTGGTGTTCCTTCACTCAAAACAACAAAAGAAAGGTAAATGTTATTTTCTCTAAAATAGACAGAAAGATAGAAGGGATAAAGACCTAATTGTGATACTTCACTCTTGTTCCTCTTCTATTGTTGTTCCCATCACTCTTGATCTAGTTGAAACCTGCCTGATCAATACTAGCAATCAAATATAGAAGACAAAAAATGTCATACAGATATACATTATATATACCTTAACCAAATTGAACAAATTAAATTTGAGAATACGTACACAAGATATAAGTGCATATATGAGCGAAAGAACATATATATTTATTGAAATAATAGGAGGAGTAGATTACAACTAGTGGATCATTTCATTTTCAACCTGCTCCAACTTCATTCTTTCCTCATTACACCAAGCATCATCTCAGCATCATAACATTACCTCATCTCTCAAGAATTGAGAATCCAACAGTATAACACTATACAAATTTCTTCCTCCCTTGCACTTAGATGAGTGCTCAATTTATAAAGAAATTGTAGGTAGTTTCTCAATAAATGATATGTTGAGATTCAACAACATGATGATCCTAGTGAAAATTCAACACCTACACTAGGTGGGGCCCCCAGGCTATTTTTAGGTGTATGTATATTTTTAGAATGTTGAGAAAAGTATGTTTATAGCGGAAATATATTTATAGATGGTTGAGATTCTATGGATGGATGGGTGTCTATATTTGGAATGCATGTGCGAAGACGGTTCGTCAATCGCATGTCTAAAAATAGAATGCATGTCGTTTATTGTTATCTCTTAACAATAATTAGACAATAAATAATAATCTATTCTCTTGAAGCACTTGATTTCAGTTAACTGATGTGACAAACCAGTTAACTGAAGGAATTTTGAGTTCAAAGTTTGGATGGTTTGACATGCTAGTTGACTTCGTTGTAACTGAGTGATACAAAGTTGTAACAGAGTTGGATGTGTAGTTATGTGATTTGTAAAGTAGTTTAACTCAGTTAAGTGAGTTAAACTCAGTTGTGCTAGTTCTAACTAGTTGTATCTAAAGATACACTAGTGAGATATCAGTGAATTAAATATTAAATTAATTCACATGGAGTGATCTCACATGCAACTGAAGATTTACTATTGTTAACTACATGCATGTCAGATCCAGTGGAGACCTAGTTGAGAGATAGGTGAAAGGGACAGTTTCACTATCAGTTGTGATTATAGTGGGTGCACACTTGCAACCAAACACACATTGGAGATTCCAATGAGGATTGCACAGTCAAGGAAAGGTAGGATCGAATTCATTCAGGTATTTTGATCAGCGGGGATTGCACAATGGAGGCTGGCTGTTAAGAGGTAGTAAGTTGGTGCATGAATATGCCAATTTTTGTATGACTGTGTGAGACGATTGTATATTTCACTGAGAGCTCTTGGATTAGAATTTTGTATGAGATTTTTTCATGATGCACGATATATACATAATATATGATAGTGGGGTTTTTAGCTTTATGCTTTCCCGGTAAAAAAATATGTGTTACATGTGATTGATCTTTCTTCACGTGTTTTCAATTGGCGATTAAATTTCCGAAAATATTTAAGTGGAAGGATTATGTATTTAACAGTGGCATATAATTTTTATATCAGGAGAATCCAGAAAATACATAATTGTATTAAAATTTCTACATGGTATCGGAGCAAAAAAAATTTCAATATTGAAGCAGTATTTGAGTTTGTTGGTGGAAACAATTCAAATTTACTGCAAGAATTTCTTGGTGCGACAGTTGAGTAAACATCGAAATGGCTTTCAATGGTTTGTGGCTAGAGTATGCACTCGAGGGAAGCTTGAACTACATTGCATGGAAGGATAGGATGGAGGCGATGCTTGAAGATAATGGCTTGAAGTAATTCATAGACAGTGATGTTCCTAAGCCCACTTTGACGGATGTTGCATTACTTGACGCTTAGCAAAAGAAAGTAGCGAAGATGATAAGGATTTTGTTGGAAGGTGTGAGAGACCATATTTTCTCAAGCCTTCATGGGAAATCCACTCCATTTGAAATGTGGAAGGCTTTGATGGATCTTTTCCAAAGCAGCATCGACCATAGGAAATTGGCGCTAAAGGATAAACTCAGAAAGATCAAGATGGAGAAGGGAAAAAATATCCCTAAGTATCTCACAAAGTTTGTACAATGTTGAGATGAATAGGGGAGTGTGGGAATCATGGTTGCTGATGAATATTTGGTGAGTTTGGCTCTCTTGGGACTTCCTAAGAGTTGGCACAGTTATCAGGGCTCTGTCAACGGATGGGAAAAACTGTCAGATTGGGAACAACTATGGTCGGATCTAGTTCAGGAGGAACACCAGAGATGGCTCTTCATCAAAGCATGATGATGAAGAGGATTGTGCTTGGCTTCCAAGGCAAGGAAAGGGAAGGGGAAGAAATCCCATTCAAAATCTGAGGCTAAAGGAAAGAAGCTGGATTTGTCCAAGGTGAAGTGTTTTCACTATCACGAACATGGGAATCTCGCCACTAACTTCCCACAGAAAAAGAAGAACAAGAAGGTTGCTTGAGCTGCAACTGGTGAGGCCCTTGCCTTGCAATTTGAACTTGATCTCTCTTTGATCGCATGCTCGGTTTCAAGCACAATGGGATCAGTGTGGTATCTTTATAGTGGTGCTTCCTTCCACATGACAGGATATAAGGAGCTTTTCATTGACTTGGAGGAGAAATATCTCCAAATGCATATAGATATGGGTGACGATGGATGATACAATGCAACTAAAATTGGTACCATTACCTTTGAGAGGGATTCAGGTAAACCATTTCTATTTAAATATGTTATGCATGTTCCAGGTCTGAAGAAATCTTGGTCTCAGTTGCGATGTTGGAGGACAGAGGTTATGACATTGTTTTCAGTGATGGAAAATATTTCCTGCGACATAAAACAATGGGTCAAGCCAAGAGGATAGGGATTCGAGTTAAGAATCTCTACAATTTGGAGGTCAATGGTTGCTCTGCAATGGTGGGAAAACCAGAAGAAGTGGTGACCTGGGATGAGTTAAAATTATGGCACAGGCGATTAGGCCATCTTCACCATGGTGCCCTGAAGATTTTGCAGCAGATTTCTACTGGAATTCCCAAGGGTACACTTGCGCAGTTATATCAGTGCAAGGGATGTACTATGGGTAAGTTTTTGAAGACCACCTTTCATGAAAAGGAGAACCTTGCTTCGGTGATCCTGGAGAGAGTTCACACAGACGTATGTGGGCCATTCTCGGTTGCTTCAAAAGAAAAACATAGGTATTATGTTATTTTTGTTGATGACTTTTCTCTTAGATGTTGGATCTCCTTCATGCAGAAGAAGGATAAAACATTCTCAAAGTTCTGTGAGTTTAAATCATTGGTGGAGAAAGATTAGGGGAAGAAAATGAAGGCACTGTAGAGTGATAATGGTGGTGAATATATCTCGAACGAATTCAAAGACTTCTGTATCAAAGAAGGAATTCAAAGATCACTCATAGTGCCTTCTAACCCACAGCAAAATGGCGTCATGGAGAGGAAGAACGAAATGACCATGGGTGTTGCACAAGCTATGCTACATGATCAGGGCCTACCAATGCACTTGTGGGTGGAAGCATGAAACACTGCGGTTTATGTGCAAAACCATTGTCCTCATAGAGTACTTGGAATGAGTACACCTGAAGAAGATTTTACTGGTAAGAAACTGGATGTTTCTCACTTTAAGATTTTTGGCTCATATGTTTTTATGCATGTGACCAAGAATGCCAGGAAGAATCTGGGGTCGACTGCTAAAGTTGGGATATTTGTGGAGTACACAAAAACACCCCATAATTATCGTGTGTGTTTTCCAAACAGTCAAATGATAGTGGTGCGATGGGATATAAAATTCAATGAGG
Source organism: Pinus albicaulis (assembly GCA_034641835.2). NCBI lineage: Eukaryota > Viridiplantae > Streptophyta > Pinopsida > Pinales > Pinaceae > Pinus > Pinus albicaulis. The sequence goes on from CM076580.1 coordinate 1,134,819,531, forward strand.
AGAAAGCCATGAAGTTGTCGCTTGAGAGGGAGCTAGACTTACATGTAGAAGAGGAAATTTTGGTTCCCAAAGATGAGTCTCTAGATGTGGATCAGCCACAGGAGGAGTTTCATGGATTGGAGGAGTCCACTCATGCAAATCCAAACATCAGAATTGGTAGAAGGCATACCATGGAAGCTGAGAGGGTGAAGCTTGATGCGGCATAGAATGTAGGAGTCCCTACTTCATAGTGCAAAAAAAGACAGACTCCTGACCGATTCAATGGTTACATGGCTCTCATGAGAAAATGTATTTTGATAGACCCATATTCCTTTCAGGAAGCAGTGCAGGAACCCACATGGGTAGATGCAATGGTGGAGGAGTATGACTACATTGTCAGAAACAGTACTTGGGAAATTGTTCCAAGGCCGGTTGATAAATCAGTGGTAGGTTCAAGATCGATCTACAAGGTAAAGTAAGTTGTTGATGGGAGTGTTGAGAAATAAAAGGCCAGATTTGTGGCCCGGGGCTTCTCACAGATCGAGGGTATTGATTATGAAGAAACCTTTGCACCTGTCGCACAGTATTCTTCCATAAGGACCGTCCTTGCTCTCTCAGCGCAAATGGTTGGCACATTCATTAGATGGATGTGAAGACTGTGTTCCTTAATTGGATCATTGAGGAAGAAGTGTACATTGATCAGCCTGAAGGATTTGAGATCTTCAACAGCGATTCGCACGTGTGCAGACTCAAAAGAGCATTGTATGGGCTAAAGCAAGCACCCCGTGCTTGGTACACTTGGATCAACAGCTATTTCACTGGACTTGGCTTAACCAAGAGTGAGGCGACTGCAAACCTATACCAAATTTTGGTGGAGGGTAAGCTTTTAATCATTGTTCTTTATGTTGATGATTTAATACTTACTGGTGATGAGCAGCTAATACATTCATGCAAGGAGGACCTTGCAAAGGAGTTTTAGATAAAGGATATGGGCCTCCTTCACTATTTCCTTAGATTGGAAATATGATAGCGAGATGGTGAACTTTTTGTGTCTCAAGGCAAGTATGCAAGGGAGATACTCGGTAAGTTTCACATGGAGGGCTGCAAACCCATGGATACTCCTCTTCCAGGAAATTGGAGGAAAGATGACGCTACATCTAGAGAGGTAATGGATTCTACTGTCTATCGACAGTTGGTGGGTTCGCTCATGTATTTAGTTAATACAAGACCGGACATATGCTATGCTGTGAAATAGCTTATTCAGGCTATGGTTAAGCCTACCAAGCTCTTTTGGAAGGTAGGAAAGCATGTCCTGAGATATATCAGGGGCACATCTGAGTATGGCTTATGGTAGAGACAGACAGATGAGCTAAAGTTTCATGGCTTCATAGACGTAGATTGGGAGAGCAGCCTAATGGTCAAAAAGAGCACATCAGGAGGGGTCTCAGTATTAGATCTACAATTTTTTCTTGGTACAGTAGGAAACAGAGATCTGTGGCACTCAGTTCAACGGAAGCGGAATACATGGCAGCAAGTCAAGTTACATGTGAGGCTATCTGGATGAGGAAGATCCTGGTCAGTTTTTTTGGTTCTCATTTAGATCCTACAGTGATTCATTGTGATAATAAGAGTTGCATTAAACTCTCGATTAATCATGTGTTTCATGATAGATCTAAGCATACAGATATCTGGTATCATCATATCAGAGATTATGTGTAATGGAAGATCGTGTTGCTTCAGTACATTCCTACGGAAGATCAGGATGCAGACATTCTAACAAAGGTGCTCACCAAGATAAAATTCAAATACCATAGAGACAGGATCAGGGTGAAGGATAATCCCTTTCTTGTTGAGAGGGAGTGTTGAGATTCAACAAGATGATGATCCTAGTGAGAATTCAGCACCTACACTAGGTGGGGCCCACAGGCTATTTTTAGCAGTATGTCTATTTTTAGAATGTTGAGCAAAGTCTATTTATAGTGGAAATATATTTATAGATGGTTGAGAAAATTATATGGATGGATGGGCATCTATTTTTGTAATGCATGTGCGAAGATGGTTTGTCGATCGCATGTCTAAAAATAGAATGCATGTTGATTATTGTTAGCTCTTAACAATAATTAGACAATAAATAATAATATATTCTCTCGAAGCACTTGATTTCAGTTAACTGATGTGGAAAACCAATTAACTAAAGGAATTTCGAGTTAAAAGGTTGGTTGGTGGGACATGCTAGTGGACTTCGTTGTAACTGAGTGATAGAAAGTTGTAACATAGTTGGATGCGTAGTTATGTGAGTTGTAAAGTATTTTAACTCAATTAAGTGAGTTAAACTCAGTTGTGCTAGTTGTAACTAGTTTTTAATAAAGATACACTAGTAAGAGATCAATGAATTAAATATTAAATCAATTCACATGGAGTGATCTCACATGAAACTGAAGATTTACTATTGTTAACTACATGCATGTCAGATCCAATGGAGACCCAGTTGAGAGATAGGTGAAAGGGAGAGTTTTAATATCAATTGTGACTATAGTGGGTGCACACTTGCAACCAAACACACATTCGAGATGCCAATGAGGATTGCGCAGTCAAGGCAAGGTAGGATCGAATTCATTCAGGGATTGGGATCAGCATGGATTGCGCAGTGGAGGTAGGTTGTCAGGAGGCAGTAAATTGGTGCATGAATATAGCAATTTTTGTATGACAATGTGGGATGATTGTATATTGTACTTAGAGCTCTTGGATTAGAGTTTTGTATGAGATTGTTTCATGGTCCATGATATATACATAATATATGATAGTGGGGTTTTTAGCTTTATGCTTTCCCGGTAAAAAACATATGTGTTATGTGTGATTGATCTTTCTTCATGTGTTTGCAATTGGTGATTAAATTTCTGCAAAGATTTAAGTAGAAGGATTATGTATTTAATAGTGGCATATGATTTTTAGATCAGAAGAATACGGGAAATACATAATTGTATTAAAATTTCTACATGATATTAAATGGCTTTCTAATAATAGATGAGACATGTTTCCAGGTTTAATGGTGATGGATGAACATATGTATTTGAAATATGACACATATGATCTCTTCTAGAAGGCACTAGACATGTGGAGATTCTTGGAACAATGATGATTTCTCTCCCAAGGACCAATGCACCCTTAAGTGTCAGGAAGTGCTTTTTAGAGAACCCTTTCATGGGGGTAAGTTCTTTGCAACACACTTAGGCCCATTCAGAGGAGCGTTAATGAGTCAATGGTTCATTTTAACTATACTTAAAACATTGAAACTCTCCTGAATTAAATCCATCAATGGAATGACTTCTCTAGGGAATTTAGCAACTAAATTAGGGGATGATAGAACTTTTTCATATTGGTCTTAAGGATGATGCCCAAATTGACCTATAACAATGCCCTCTCTTGGGCATAGGCACTCCTCCAATAAAATCCATGGAAATGTTGTCCCATGGTCGCAAAGGAACTGGAAGTGGTATGTACAAACCAATATTTTGATTGCTTGGCTTGCTTGTCGAACACATCACACTTCCTTTAATGTACGTCACAATTGTTTCATACATGCGAGGCCTGTAATGATACCTTTGAATTTGCACCATAGTCTTTCTTACGCCAAAATGTCCTGCATTTCGAGAAGAATGAGCTTCCTGAATAACATGTGCCCTTTTTGTCTGTGGTAGGCACAACTTACCCAGGTGATACAACAACCTGCCATGAATATGAAAATTGACTTCTTCCACCTAAGTACCTTGAGTTAGTGATTCATAAATATCTTTGAAATCAGAATTAGTACGATATTGTTCTAAATAAATTTCAAGTTTTAAAGAACTATTCTGCAGTACTACTGAAGCATTCAAAGATGGTCTAGAGAGCATATCAACTACTTTGTTTGTTACACCTTTCTTGTACTTAATTATAAGTGAAATTGTTGAATAAATCCCATCCATTTGTAGTGGCGATATTTTTTCAACTTAGTATGTGACTGAAGGTATTGAAGCGACCGATGATCTATGTGAATCATTGTTTCCTTACCCATTATGTAGTGTTTCCATTTATTTACGCTTTCAACCAAAGCAAACAGTTCTTTATCATATGTCAGATAATTGATTATTACCTTAGAAAAAGTTTCAGAATGAAAACAAAATGGTTTCCCTTTTTGAATTAAGAATGCACCCATTGCATAACCACTAGCATCTGTTTCAATTTCGAATGGTTGTTGAAGATCAAGTAAAGCTAATATTGGTGTTGTGACAAGTTTCTACTTAAGTGATTCTAAATATTTTTGTTGTTTCCCTCCCCACTGAAAGGAAACTTTATTTCCTTTTAAATCATGTAATGATGATGCAATCAAAGAAAACTGAGCAATAAATTTTCTCCAATACTAAACTGCACCTAGAAAAATCCTAACTTCAGTTACATTATGTGGTCTTGGCCACTTAAAAATCACATCTATCCTAGCTGGATCTATATTTAAATCACCACCTCCAACTATGTAATTAAGATAAACCAATGAAGTTTTCCCAAAATCACATTTTGACAGTTTAATGTACATTTTTTCCCTGTGCAATACTTCGAACACCTGTTTAACATGCCTAACATGCTCTTCCATACTGGAACTAAATATCAAGATATCATCTAAGTAGATTATGACAAATTTATCAATGTATGGACGGAATACATCATTCATAACATGCATGAAAGTTGTTGGTGCATTAAACAAACCAAAAGGCATTACCAACCACTCAAATATCCCTTGCCTAGTTTTGAATGCATTTTTCCAGATGTCATTTTCTGTTATCTGAATTTGATGATACCCACTACGCAAATCCAACTTAGTGAAATAGACATCATTTTTCAACTATTCAAGTAAATCATATATCCTAGGAAGAGGATACCTGTCCTTAATTGTGATTTTATTTAAGGCCCTAAATTCGACACACATTCTCCATGTCCCGTCTTTCTTAGGAACTAAAATTATGGGTGAACCACATGGAGATGAAATGGTTCGAATTAAACCCTTTTCAACCAGCTCTTGGATTTTTTTCTTTATTTCTTCGTTCTCTATTACTGACATGCGATTCATTCCGACATTTAGAAGAGGGGAATCAGACATCAACTCTATCTCATGTTGTATTTCCCTTTTAGGAGGCAGATGTTTTGGTTCTTTAAATATATTTTGAAAATAATCTACCACTTTAACCAAACTATCTTTAAACTGAGATTCACAACTTGAAAAAACATCATGTTTATCCTTATCTTGTTCTTTTAAAACCATGAGTACATATCTCTTACTTGAATTTATTAGTCTCTTCATGTGATTAGCATTAACTAAATCCAAGTGAGTTTTTATTTTATGTACCTAGAAAATGTATTCAATCCCATCTTTCTTAAGATGATATTTATGCTCTTTCCTATTTTTATGCGGATTAATCCCTCTTGCGGACAAGAGCGATCTCCCTAGTATTCTACGAATAGCTAGAAACAAACATCCATTTGTAAATCGTTTTCTTTATATTATTTGCAATTCATAATTATTATAAACAAAGAAAGAGGACATGCCCTTGCCTTGAAATCTGACATTCTGTGCAGTCTTTTATATAGTTGCTCCAAAGAGGCTTCGTCAGTATGTAGAACTTGCAATCAAAGACAAACAAAAGAATTAAAAGCACCTGCAACATATAATAATTAAGAACAACTAATCTAACTTTGTGATCAACGATTCTAAGTATTGAATTATTCAAATAAGCACAAGAACAACTCAATGAGAAAATGAGATCCATATGTGTTATCTTGAATGAAAAGAGTAACTTTACAACCTGATGCCTTGATGTTGTACAAGTTCCTCCTGGGGTCCTGAACAATCGTTCCTCCTTAAGTTTGACAAGCCTTCCTCTCTTTGAACCAGCATAGAGTTATGGAAATAAGTGTGTGATCATTCTTATGCCAATAATAACTAGTGTAGAGAGTATTCTCTCTTGAGAATTTCTTCAGCAACTAACATGTATGTCTACAAGCTACCCTTGATACTGAAACATGACCTCAATTTATTTGGAAATGGAGATAGTTTTAGTTCCATGAAGAGGGGGATGGATTCCTCTCATGAAGGGATTTGAGCTCCATGGACCAAGGGATAAGCTCCATAAGTGGAGGGATAGAGTTCCATGAGTGGAGGGATAAAGCCCGAACTGATTATGCTTCTAGAAGCTTCCAGTTGGGAGAATATTCAACCAACTGGGCTTCTAGAACTTAATTTTTCCTTTATTTAACTGTTTACGGGGGTCCGTAGGTTTTATAAGCAGAACGTGCAAGAGCTACCGCAGGCTATAGAACAAATATTTGCAGATCCGTAGGCAAGAGCTAGGAAAAGTGCAGAGTTAGACTTTTAAGGGTTTTAATGAGATTTTCTCCAATTCTAAGACTTGTTTTAGGAATATTAGGGTTTTTGACTTCTAAGGGAGCACAATATAGGTAGTCATGGACCTATATGGACAGTCAAATGTCATGGTGACAAAATAACGTGTAGCAAATTGCCCCCTAAAGTGCGAATTCTGAGGTTTTTCTAAAGAGTGAAGTGCTTTATCATTCCGAGGATTGGATTGCGGACACACCGGTCGAACACCTATAAAAACATTCAATGAAAGCATATATATATCATCCCTGAGGTAGGTATTCCCATACTCAGATCAAAACTAACTAAATGTTATAGTACAGAAATGATTTTAATATTACATCAATAGTAGACACAGCATGGGCGCAGCCATCTGTCATAAGTAGTCTACTGTATCATGAATAATAAAACTCCTCGTAGCCTAGATGGTGGAAACTAGATCCAAGGTCTTGATTTCCGTTTCCTGAACTAGTACGATTCTATCCATGCGATTTATTGTGTCGAAGTCGAACATGGTAGAAACCACTTGATTACCATTCAATGATGTGAAGTGTTAACAAGTGTGAGAGAAACCACCAATAATTACAATGGTTCTCAAAGTACTCAGTACAATCCACGAAGTGTGAATGAATTATTTGCAGACGAACACTTCATAGAATCATTCAATCGAAGGTCAATGATGCAACCTGTCGTCGAAGACGAGAAACCTGCCATTAGGGCATGAAGATCCCAACGTATTGATAGGATTCTAGATCAAATTTCTATATGATGAGTTGTCATCGATAGAAAGTGACCCGTCGTAGGAAATCCCACGACACAAAACCATTAGATCAATTTTTGAATAAATATTTTTAAATACTGACTCAGGGATGGTCAACGTGAATGGAGACAAATGTTTGCAACGAATGGTTTATTTGAACTGTCTCTTGAACACATAACGACACTGCATATGATTTGGTAATAATTTACCTAAAGCTAATACCCAGAAACCGACTGAAGACTTTCAATGTGGTTTGATTAACTGTTAGACAAAGGATTTTCCCAACCAAGTACCAGTGTGACAAATTTTTCATGTTCAAGAGTGGTATATTTCGTTTAAAACAAGGGTGAAAACTGGATTCGTTTTCTCTCTTTTACCCCCACCATTACTGGCAAGTACCTCTTTATTTTTGACAAGCTTGAGAAGGATAAAACTTTCTTGTTGTGTATACTCATCCTTTGGATGATTCCATATCAGTATTGAAATTGAACCCTAAGAAGGAGTGGTTTGACCCTGTTTGTAATCGACGGGTCCTTTACTGTTAAATTTTAACGAGTCCAGTATAGGAGAAACTCGGTGTTTTCAGTTTTAGGGAGTCAGAAGAAAAACATAAGTAAACTCTGTGGTTGTACATTTTCGTAATTTTAGTCTCTCAGGTTCGAAAAAGGATAAAATAATACAAGAGAGAACTCTATTGACTATGATTAGTCAATGTATCCCTTTTTCGTAAATATTCCATTTCAGTCCGTAAAAGGGGTAAACTTATACTAAATGGATGACTATTCATTTCCTTTAACAAGTTCAAATAATCAAGTACTCGTCGATATTTTAATATTTAGAGAGTCTGAGAAGGGCTTAAAAGAGAACTCCAGGGTTTCACTTTTTCGTAATTTTAAAGAGCCCGAAAAAGTGATAAAGTATACTCAATTGGCTGACTTTCAATTTAATTTACGAGCAGGAAAAAATGAAAGAACTCGGCATTTTCATGTGTTTTACGAGAATGAAAGATAGCAAAATAATCTCGGGATTTCTATGAGTTTAATGAGTCTTTAAAATAATAACCAAAATGGACTCGAGATAGGTTTCATTTTTATACAAGCTTGAAACACATGAAAAATTATGCTTGAGAATGGTTTCATTTTTACACAAGTTTGAAACATAGGAAAATTGTGCTTGAGATAAGTTTCAGTGCCCCCCAAGTGTAACTTGCTAGATCACATGCCCCCCCCCCCCCCCACAAGCTTATTTTCATTCAACTAAGTATACTATTGGTTACTAATAGCTAGATGGAATGAAGGTTCAATTGCGAGATCAGATGAAAGACTCGGCTTCACACATATGAGATCTAATCAAAGACTCGACTCAATTAGTAGAGGATTTGTTTCATTTTTTAATGAGCTTTACATAGGAAAAGAACTATGCTCATTACCTGATTCATTTTTTAACGAGGTTGGCACAGTAAAAGGAACTCTCTTCATGGTGACCTGTTTCATTTTTTAATGAGGTTGACATAGTAAAAGAATTATCTTCATAAGGACCTGTTTCATTTTTTAAAGAGTTTGACACATTAAAAGAACTATCCTCATGGAACCTTGTCATGGCTTCCAACTAGAAGAAACACATGTCAAGGGACACTCCTCGATCATGGCTTCCAAGATGTCTTCATCAGATGGAAGAACAATTCTCTAGAAGGAACACATGTCAAGGGACTCAATAGGGATAATAAAATCGTGTTCAAATAATCCCATAGGGTTTTCCATGTCAATTACCGAATCTAAGTCAAAGGAAGTCGAGCAAACAGTGAGAGGCTCGCTTGCATCGGTAACTGAAAACATGGGACTGGTTGCCACATAATTAACCCATAGCGGGGTAGATACCATTTCCGTATAAGGAAAATTTAGGGATGTCATATTACTGGTAGTCAAATCAAGACTAACAAATGAAATTTGGTCAACAGTCACAATGTTTCCATTGTGAGGCAAAGACATCATGCGAAAGAGTTTCGATACGACAGCTTTCATTGCATAGATATAGTCTTGCCCAAGGATAAAATTGAAATCCAAGGGACCTCAGACTACCATAAGATCAATACAAACAGTTTACCTTCTAAGGTAATAGGAAACTTAGGAAGGATCCCTAAGGTTTCACTAATGGTTTTGTTAAAAGCTGACAGATTCTGCGTAATAGGCACAAGCTGAGGGGAACCCAAAGCTTTCCAAGAAGTTGAGGATAAAATACTAATATAAGCACCTTCATCTACATTATTTCGACGCACATTCTTACCACAAGCCTTCATAATGATTTGTAAAGGGATGGAGGAAGGAAGACGAGGTTCTAACAGTCTATTCCAATCAAAGGAAAAAACCTCAGTACTTGGAGGGGGTTCTATAGAAACATGTGAAATTCCCCCTGGCGTAGAATAATCTGATGTAACAAGAAGAACTGAGCAGTATGAATTTCACTCTCTACAGGGAGATTGGGATCAACCAGATGTGAAATCAAGTCGACCACTTGATCAACTAATGGATCATCAACCTGAGTGATATGATTTTCACTCCCCAGTGGAGTCTCCATTTTATTATGCAGATTAATCCCTCTTGCGGACAAGAGCGATCTCCCTAGTATTCTACGAATAGCTAGAAACAAACATCCATTTATAAATCATTTTCTCCAAATTATTTTCAATTCATAATTATTATAAACAAAGAAAGAATACATGCCCTTACCTTTAAATCCGACATTCGGTGTAGTCTTTTATCAAGTCGCTCCAAAGAGGCTTCTTCAGTAAGTAGAACCTACAATCAAATACATACAAAAGAATTAAAAGCACCTGCAACATATAATAATTAAGAAAAGCTAATCTAACTTAGTGATCAAGGAGTCTAAGTATTGAATTATTGAAATAAGCACAAGAAAAAATCAATGAGAAAAGGAGATCCATATGTATTATCTTGAATGAAAAGAGTAACTTTACAACATGATGCCTTGATGTCGTACAAGTTCCTCCCGGGGTCCTGAACAATCGTTCCTCCTTCAGTTTGACAAGCCTTCCTCTCTTTGAACTAGCATAGAGTTATGGACATAAGTGTGTGATAATTCTTATGCCAATAAGAACTAGTGTAGAGAGTATGCTCTCTTGAGAATTTCTTCATCAACTAACATGTATGTCTATAAGCTACCCTTGAGATTGAAACATGACCTCAATTTATAGGGAAATGGAGTTAATTTCAGTTCCATGAAGAGGGGGATGGATTCCTATCATGAAGGGTTTTCAGCTCCATAGACTAAGGGATAAGCTCCATAAGTGGAGGGATAGAGTCCATGAGTGGATGGATAAAGCTCGAACTGATCATGCTTCTAGAAGCTTCCATTTGGGAGAATATTCGACCAGCTGGGCTTCTAGAACTTACTTTTTCCTTTATTTGATTGTTTATGGGGGTCCATAGTTTTTATCAGTAGAACGTGCGGGAGCTGCTGCAAGCTATAGAAAAAATATATGCGGATCCGTAGGAAAGAGCTAGGAATAGTGCGGAGTTAAACTTTTAAGGGTTTTAATGAGCTTTTCTCCAATTCCAAGACTTGGTTTAGGAATATTAGGGTTTTTGACTTCTAAGGGAGCACAATATAGGTATTTATGGACCTATATGGACAGTCAAAAGTCATGGTGAAAAAATAACGTGTAACACCTATGAAACACTGCATCACGATCATAGAGATAAGGACTTCCTAGCACTATTCCACTTATGTCTAATGGTATCACATCTAAATCCACTTCGTCAATGTAATTAGTTGTGATGGAAAATTTTAAACGACACTGCTTTGTGACATTAATCTAAGTCTGTTCCTTTAGCCAACCTGATGGGTATGGTCTTGGATGATTTTGTGTCTCCAAAAACAATTTCTTAACTAATGATTTAGATATTAAATTTTCTTGTGAACCATTGTCAAACAATGTATATATTTTCATGTGCTTAGAAGTTATCCTTATGTGAAATAATTAACTCTTTTATCTTCATCCAGATGATTAATGTTTGAAGAAGAAGCGAAAGTACTTGAACTTGAACTAGCGTCATATTTTTTACCTATCGTAACGATTGCAATTATTTTCCCTTCATCACGTGAATCGGAGCCCAAGTCTTGTTGGATTGCTGCATTAGCCTTCTTTTCACATTTCTTCTTCTGGAACTTCTTCAGTCTAAGTTCTGGGTGAAGTTTCCAACATATGGCTTCATCATGTCCGACCTTTGGCAGTGAGTACAAGTAGGTCTTTCACCTTCCTTATGAGTTGTCGTTGTCTTCTTTCCCTTTGAACTGCTCTTCCTCTTGTTGTCTTTGGAATCCAACTGTTTGGATATCTTCGGTGAAAAATTGAATGGTATGCCAGTTGATTCGATATGTATGGCTTGAAAACATACTTCATCAAAGTCATTAGGATTAAACATCAATGACGTATATTGCAAATATGAATGTAAACTTCCAATGTATTTTAATAAAGTTTCATGTGTATCCAAAGGAATACCAAGCGCCAACTCTTTCTTCTTGAACTCCTAAGTAACCTCCTGAACATTCTATCCCTTACCTTGTCGCAAATGCTGCCAATCAATAACAACTTGTTGCATGTATCCCAATGGATAGAATTGTTTCCTGAGAGATTTTAAAAACTTATACCACGAGGAGATGAATTTACCTTTATGCTTTAAATATATCTGTGTTTTACTCTCCCACCAGATTAAAGTAGTTCCCCCCATCCTAAGAGTAGCTAACTAGATTTTTTTCTTTTCATCAGAAATGTTATGAATCCTAAAATACACTTCTAACTGCTTAATCTAGTTATCTAGTTTCTCTAGGTTCATTTCACCATCATAAACAGGTAGTTCAAATTTTACATCAAGTTTCAAAAGAGATTTTTGAGGTTTCTTTTATGTTTCAGAATATGAACTAGAATAAGATGATGATGATGATTATGGAGATGATGGAGGAGAAGGAGGTTTATCATATTTTCTTTTCCCCTTGTCCTTATTCGATGCCTTTGACAAATAATTTTCATCTCTCACCTTCTTATCTTCATAGAGTTCTCCCAACATCTGTTGCATTTTCAAAAACATTTGTTGAACTTGATTCTCGTATGTGACCTTCACTTTAGGAGTTTCACTTGCTTCAGTTCTTGTCATTGTAGATTGATGAGTGACTTTCCACTTTCCAATTTCTAGATCGAACTCCTTAAGCATTCCTTCTCCATGTTGCAATACTAACCTAGTTAACATTCACTTGAAAAAATACTACAAAGCACAACCCACTCTGACACTAAAATATATGATATGAATTTGATCGAAATTAAGTATTGAGGTAGAATTGATTAATTTCCATCAATGAATTGATTATTAACTGAACTTATTAATGTGGAAGACTGAAGGAAATATTGAGCATTAATGACCTAAACCAGCAGCATATTTAAGAATTAAATTACAGCAAAGAACATAGAAAATAGACAGAAAACTTTGATTACAGAGTTCGTCCTTGGCGGACTACATCTCTGGGTCTGCTTTCAAGATGGGCGTTTGTTTTATTGGGATTGATCTGAGGAAGTATTTACAAACACCAGACTAAATGTGCTCGCAGGAAACTCTGTTCATTGACATCGGAAATCTCTCTCTCCTAGCTTTCCAATGCCTATCTCGAATCTCAATTCCGCCTCCGGACGACCAAGAAACACTGAAAACAAAAATTTCCTCTCTCGCTTAAAATTTGAATACAAATTCACTCTGTCTCTTTCCTTCATGAAGAAAATGTCATGGTTTAAATAAGTTCATTATCGAACTTCTCAAGGTCAAATTTGGCAAGTGGTTGAGCAATGAATGTGGTGATAGGTCTCGGTCTTGTCACATTGTGACACCTAGTAGATAAGATATATGGTGGATAACTTTACACCTTGGTGCATTTAATTAAAAACCCAAAATAGAACCTTATGATAAAATTTAACCCTGGCTGTCAGCAAAACAGTGTGGAGATCTGACATATAGCATGTGACATCTACCCTCCCTCCAGCAATTGCGGTCAACTCTGGCGGTTGCTGCTACATTAACTGTTGACATCTGTTCACATGATATGCGGTGATCCCAACAATTATGGTCTGCATATTTATCCCTGACTGTTGCAGTCTGCATTAACTGTTGACATCTGTCTCATGTGATGGTCTCCACTATGGTCCTCGAGCGGTTAGACTCCCAACAGTTCTGTGACAGTGACTTTTAACTTTTTTGCCACATTCACAAGGACTCTGGTTCCGTTGCAGTCCTCACATGGTTAGTTGTAATGTGTTTTGTTGTGGGTTTTAAAATTTATTACAGAGTATTAATACTTAGACCTGAACCTTGTTTACACCATAGTATTTACATTACATTAGATTTATAATGCTAGGTCTTTAGGTCTAGGTTTTAGACTTATGTGTTACCTTGCTCTAGGTATTTATGTCTTAGCCTTAGGACTTAGGCTTAGAGCTAGGACTTAGATTTAGGTACTTAGGGTTAAACCTTAGGTTTTTGTCCCTTAAGTCCCTTACATAATTACTTCGCCATCCATAGGATTTAATTGCACAGGTACATGTCACCACATGTCATTTACAATTTTACCACACACACACCAAATTTGAACCATGACAACATAATGACCATGACGAACTAACTTTCATCTGAAATACTGGAGGACCTGACAATCTGAAGACTGAACTGGACATCAAACAAACTGGAGCTGACTAGACCTCACTGTCGATCTGCACTGAAGCAATATCCTCCTGGATCAATATTGTATGCACTATTATATTTAGTGCTTATTTTGATCTTGTCTTGGAGCTATTTCTTGAATATGGATGGATATATTGCGTGGATATTTTGTAAGTGCTCTTGCTGATGAAATCTTTCTTTTCAAATTTTCTAATGTATGTAATTGTTGCAAGTAGAGTAAATGTGATTGTGCCCTAATTTCGTTGAAGAAAATTTTGAAAGATATTTGGTTGGCTCTTGCATATGTTATTCATGGTATAGCATGTAATGAATGTTCCTAGTGATGGAATGTTATCTTTCTTCATGAAACTCCATGTTCTAATAATAGGTAATTATTGAAAAGTGGTAGCTAGAGAATCATCTTTTGACCTCCTTAAAGAAAAATTTGGCTTATCTAACACATCTAGGACTTTTTTAGCGTCAGTATTTGCATCCTGCCATCAGTTATCAAAATCCTCTTTTCATATCATTTTAGGAGTCCCACTCAAAAAAAATTTATCATTCCACTAGGTCATGCAAAAATTTACTCACTGATGGTAGCCCTAGTCAAAAAATTTCACTCTTCCTCAAAAATTCATACTTCCTGGCCCACCTTCATGTCTTACTAAGCATACTTCAGTCATGAAATTCCTTTTCATCATGTCATTATGTCAGTCAGGTAACCATGAAGTCTGGTCACTCAAGGTCTTCATTAGGTCTCTAGGTTTTCATTTTCCAAGGTCTAAATAAAAGACCATTTCATTGCATAAGGTCACAAAAATTATGAGAGTGATCCAAATAATATCCCTTTACCATTTCAAGAGGATTTTCAAGCATGTAAAGATAGTTTTCAAAGTTGTAATTATGCTTTCAAGTGTGAGTTTCATTCTAAATTTTAATTTTATTCAAAAAACATAAATGTAAATTTATTTTTCATTTATGTAATTTTATGTTCATTATATGTAATAACTACCTAATTCCCAAGTTTCCAACTCATTTCCACATGCCAAACAAGCACATGTCAAAGTGCAATATTTCTCAATTCATCCACTGATCAAATGTCAAAGAAAAACGTTTAGAAGTGTAAGGGTATTCTACAAAGTTTAAAAGTGAAATTTGAAACATTAGAAAAGTTGGTTTCAAAGGATTAAAATCAAATTCAATCAAGTATATAAACCCTCATGACATCAAAAAAAACTTCATTTCTCTCCTCCATCCTTGATCAAGCTCAGCAAAATTATGATTTTCAAGTTTTGAGGGCGAAATTTTACAAAACAGAGGCAGCATTGCGCGTTTGCTCTGTGCGCTGCGTATTTTCTCTTTGTGTTGCACGTTTGCTCTGTCCGCTGCACGTTTGCCTAATTTCTACAGCAAAATCCATAACGCCATACAAATATCATCACATGACCTTAAATCTTTAGCAACAATGCATTCGACCTCCAATAATCAAGTAAGCTATCATTTGCATCATCTCACTTCTTATCAAAGTCAAATTGTTGGTGTTTGAGATTTTTTAAAGAGTTGGTGTCTATTTTTAAGTTTGAAACATTAGTATCATCCCCTAAATCCTAATTTCATATAAAATTTCACTCCCTGGGACTTTCATTCCCTTCCTACATCATAATTACCCTATCCTCACTCCCTATATCAAAAATCCCTTCCCCCATCTCCCTAAATTTCCTCACATTATTCCCCACTCCCTTTACCTACATTCCATTATCATCACATCTCCATAGGGTTTCATATTAAGACACCTATGGAAGAAGAAGATAGCATAAACTACAGTAAGGGAGAGGAAAGAAAGGAGAAGAAGTCAAGCAAAGGAGGGAGAATCCTTAGACTTGAGCCAATAAATACCAGGGAACTCATGGCATCTCCCATAGTTGTGACATGTTTTAAGCATGTAGGTTGTTTTGAATTTTGTGAGAAATTACAAAGGGCCCAACATCAACCTATGTTGACCAGACTATTCATCTCCAATCTCCATGACAACCAAGCAACCCTTGCTGGTGTCACTTTCACTTTGTCCAATGCCATCATATCAGCAGCCACTAGAATCCCAAATTTTGGGGAAAAATGGTTCAAGAAAAAAAACTTGGAGGAGCGATACTATGAGCCATACATTAAAACTAGATACAAGAATGAAAGAAAGAGGATTTTTCCTTTCTCTTACCTCCTTGAGAGATGCTCCGATGATGAAAATCATCATGAAATACTTTTCTTGTGAAGGTAAGTTCTCTATACTTTATACCTATCACATCTGGCTACTTATGCACTTCATAAGGGTCGAGATGCAAAACATACCTTATTTTCTCTTCCAGAGCATTGATAAGATGGAATTTATTGCCCAAAAGAGAGATTGTGACCACCAAATGCAAAGTCTTTTTCACCACTCCCTCGTCAAAATCATAGTCCTCCATCACCTCAATCAATTAAACATTTCATGGAGTACTTTCATAGCTAATGACATATTCATTGCTCCACCTATTCAGCATTCCCAAAATGTGTCTTCATCATATCATCCTTCTACATCCATTCCTCCATCTCATCCCATAATTCATGCATCATCATCAGGTCAATCTCCTTCATCTATTTCACCACCATTATCTTCATCCCACATTGAGACTAGATCACCTAGGAGAGCTGAAATCAGTGAGCCTCAAAATACTAAACAGGTTGAGATAGAGTTATTGGAAAAAACATACCAGAGAGGTCACAGGAAAGTGTTTTCCCCACTGATTGTGAGAGGGGCCTTTCCTTCTACATCAACAAATAAGGTAGACAAAGGGAAGCAAAAGATGATAGAGGTAAAGGTTCAGGCAGAGATCACACATGAGGAGGAGGACCTCCATGAGACAGAACAGGATCTTGACCTTGTTGACCTAGATGAGCATGATGATGATGAGGACATTAACATAATCATCGAGGAAAAATAGGCCAATATTAGAGAGCTTCAAACTAATATTGACAAGTTTAAATTTTTCATTGACTTTCTTGAGCAGTAGAACCAGCAGTTGAAGACAAAGCACTTCATTGATGAAGTGAAGTACATCAAAGCTCAAATACAGGTAGGAAAAGCTAAATTATTGCTTGAAGAGGCACTAGAAACATATGGTGTGACTGATGAAACAGAAGAACAGGTACCAAGACAAAGGCCTAGGACTAGAGGGTTGAAAAGAGCTCTAGAACTAAAGAAGAAAAGAGAAGTAGAACTTGCAATTGAATGAACAGCTTGCCACCATGATCAATGAAGACTGAGAGCATTGGCTTGAGAGGGCCAACCAGCATCTTGAGAGGCTCCTAAACAAGGCAAATAAATACAATGAGATTCAAAGAAGGATGGCAAAGCATTATGCCAAAAGAGACAAAATTGCAAGGGAAAATCTTAGAAGAGTTAATGCAAAGATTGAAGCCCTAACCAAGAAAGAAGAGAAAAGGAGGCTAGATATACTTGTTGAAGCCTCACTCCAAGCCTAAATTACATGATCAGCATCCATCTCACCAATTTTGACAAATTGTGGGGTAATTTAGCAAAATTCTAAGTTTTTGAGAAATCTTGAACAGTCTTGTGACAGCTACACCGTCAAATGTACAACGCCCTAGGTGATGCACTCTTTTTTTAGGCACGATTTGACCAAAATAAGACCACCAGTAGATGCATAATTATGAATACATAGAGGAAACCCACTTTCCTAGCCTTTTCTAGACAACTGGCAATTGAAAAGGTGAAAAAACACTCAAAATATCAATGTTCTGCTCACTTTTTTGCCTATGCCTTGCGCGCTAAACAGTCTTGGAAGAATCATTTTTGGCAGGGTAAATTAAACTCCATTCTGAAAAATAAAGGAATATTTGGAAATTATACTAGACATATTTTCCAACGAGCCATCCTGAGCCCAATTTGGACACCAGGAAGGCACTCAAACTCAGGTTGCAACATGGATGGTTCCTTCTGATTTTTTCTGATTTTTTCTGAGTTTTTCTGCAAATTGACTTTTATCTTGGGGAATCATGTTTTTACCTCTGTAAATAAATGATGTAAATGTAATTATGGTTTTTTTACTGTTACCTAGGGTAAATAAATTATTTAAATGAACTCAAGAAGGTGTAATGAATCAGTTCACAAAAGTTAGGGATGAGTCACTTGGACCTCCCTACACTTCAGCTTTTAGCTCATTTTTTGGTGGAACTGCTCCTCCTCTCATGGATTCTACCCTTGAGGCTGAGAGGAGTTTGTTTGAGGTCTATATCATGTATTTTTTCAGTCATTTTATAGGTTGGAATCAGTTGGATGTTGGCATATTGATCAGAGACTATTGTAATCATTTTGGCAGGAGCTTAATAAAAGTGTTGCAGTTATTTCTTTGGGATACTTGTGGTATGGTTGTTTAGAATTCTTTATTCTTATATATAATTATGTTTTATTGTGTTGTCATCATAATACATTGCACTTATATTTTATTATCACTTTCAAGTTGAGAAATAAAATTCATCTCACATGCTCTGTTTTGGGAAATTTTTCATAGTTTGTTCATATTTCTTTCAGTTTAGGAAGAATTC
Organism: Pinus albicaulis; assembly: GCA_034641835.2. Taxonomy (NCBI): domain Eukaryota; kingdom Viridiplantae; phylum Streptophyta; class Pinopsida; order Pinales; family Pinaceae; genus Pinus; species Pinus albicaulis. The sequence goes on from CM076580.1 coordinate 1,134,837,994, forward strand.
ATATTTTATGCTCTTCCTAGCTCCTCACCTATCTGAATCATTCCATCCCAAGAATCCTAATGTGCTATACTTTATACCTACCTTGCCCCATTTAATATTTGCAACCCTAATATTATTTTCCCTGACCTATCCTCTTTGACCTAATATCATCATCCAGTAACCCAATCAAATCAAACACTTCTGCATTTCATACCTAGCCTAAAACCCTAATTTATCCAACCCTCTTGGTCGTGACTTTGTGGAGAGAGCCCTCTTCGGTTTGGTAGGGCTAGCTACCAAGCCAAAATATTTGTCTGTGGTTACCTCTATTGGGATTTCTTCTTCAGCCTTAGAAATCTAGCAGAGTGATAACAGACTCCATAAACCTAAGGAAGAAGGCACTGGCCTAAGTTGTTTGGTGATCAACTTCTCTTTTCTCCTTTTCTCCTCCCAAAAATTTTGGCCCTTTTTCCTAGGATGACTAGCTAGGGAATTAAGTGAAATATATTAGAAGGTTAATTTCTATATTATGCATGGATGAGACTCTTCTTTGAGGTTTTGTCTAGAGGATATCCAATTTTGGTGGATTTCTCATGGTTGTCCGTCCATGAATTCTTGTGCCCTAAGTGTGCCCTAGAAGGGAAACCTATCTTGTATTTCCTTGGATAGGTGCTTTTCCTGAGGGTTGTATGAGCATAGTATTCATTGGAATAAATCTCAAGAAACCCTTTCTCCTCCCTTGCCTTGACCTAGTGAGTACCTTGGAAGCATTTATTCCCACGATTATTCATAAAACCCTAGGTCTAATGCAAGATTTTCTACGGTCTCTCAAAGAGATAAAAGAGCCTTTTGGAAGTGTCAAATCATCACATAGAGCTTCTTTGACAGGTCCGACCTCATCTCCTAGATTCTTGACCTTAGGAATACCTATTATCATTGTCATATCTAAAACCCTAAGTCTTGATCTCTTCATCTTAAAGATTTTCTTGGAGAGTGCGCTATATTCCTTGAAGCATTGATTCATTATTGTGTCTCTCCTTGAATTATATTGGTGGAATCACTTCAAACCTATATCATTGATCTATCCATCCTAAGTGATTTCCTTCCTACCAGGACTACTCCCATCGGTGAAATTTCATAAAGAGAAGGGGACCTTGACTAAGGTGACAATGGATCATTGTCCCATTGTTGTCACTTAGTCTAGTAGTTGTCTCCCTTAGGTTCCCCTTCCTCAGGGCCCTACTAGATTGTGTGGTAAAAATTCCATGTTTGGATAGAGGTTCATTTCACATAAATGGAGAAACACAAGCAAAACTTAATATTTTTAAGTGAAACTATAGTTCAAAGCCACTAGCAACATTGTTGAGATGTGAAGAATGGCCTAGCATCCCATTTTATTAATGAAGATCAAGTGTTCATGCTAAGCATCACATTTATTTTCGTGCTAAGTTTTCTTGCAAAGCATCGCAAGTGTTTGTGCTAAGAATCACATTGATGATGATGTTAATATCACATTTATCTGTATTGACCTTCTCGACTGGAAAACTTAATAAACCATCGTCAAAAGTTGGATTAATCAAATTTCCCTAAGAGAGACCAAGTATAAACTTAGATTTCGATTTTGCAGCTTTTGTTAGCAATAGTTGTTTCCTTTCTGATGTTGTCTTAGTGGCAGATTTATTGATGTTGTTTCAAATTTTAGTCATTTTCCTGACTGCTAGCTAGGTTTTATTACTTCAACTTGATATATGCGTGCCATTTAAATTTACAATTTGATCTAGTTGGGTGATTATTTGCTACAAAATATTATGAAGATATGGAGCAAGGGTTGCTAGAGGTATTGCAGTATTAACAGGATCTGTAGGTACGTATGCAACAACTCTTCATTTTCTCTCATAAATCCAGTCACCAACTCTCGCAGATTTTTGAATCCCTAGGATCTAAGAGGATCTTCGATAAACAAAAGATAGGGAACATTCTCCACTATATCCACGTCCTCTAATGTAACTGAAAATTGAACTTTCTTTCATAATATACATACCTTATTTTGAGAATGGAGCATGTGCATGTGCTAGTTCCAATGTTGTTATTCTAAGTAACCATATATCATCCTTGAAATCATATCCATTGCCTAGATATAAACTACTTGTCACATCTAACTCATCATGTTGGTTACTTATTACCAATCTTCCGGTGGAAAAAATTACAGTTGAACCTCAGGTCGTAGGAGGCGATAACAGTGTCTATAGAAATTTCGTTGCTTTAAGAGGAAGATGATGAAGATGGTTGAATATGTCTCGAAGTTATGTGGGTTTTATGTTTGCATCAATAAAATTTAATATTCTTTGGTGTATGCCTTACTAGTAGGTCAAAGTTCAAAAAACCATATAATGAGTTCCATGTTGGGTGATGGAAACTTTAGCTATAGTGCACGCAAGGAGACTAGTAATGGATGGATAAATCATATAGTGAGGTGGCTCTAGAAAAATCATAAATTTGGGATTGTGTTCAACAATGTCAATCTCACATGCCAAAATATCATAAGGGGAAACCCATGAAAAAACAATTGAAATTTTGTAATTTCCCATACTGGGGTTGGTGATCGTGGTCTCCCCAACTACCCCAAAAAATAAAGGACATATCTCTCAATTCTCTACTAACATGACAATTATTGATATCTCATGACTTTGAGGTTGGACCATAATTGTTTCTTAAATTCAAAATTATGAAATATTCAAAATATAAGAAACCAATGTTAAGGAGTCTATGCACGGTCTAGCCACAAGGTGGCTATGAATGTTACAAACTTACAATGCAAATTTTGGGCAGTGGATTTGGAGCCACACCATTTTGGTAGTTTCACCTGGGGTGGAAATCCTTTAAGACAGGAAACATATTTATCTTGTAAAAAATGTGCTTTGATGTAACTTATTTTAAATTTAGTGTGGGTAGCATGCACTAATATGTCATTGATTTTGTGACAATGTGTTGTTTTGTGTTAGTTGTGAGGAATTTTTGTTGTCAGTGGTTTATAATATCTAATCTAAACCTTTATAATTGGAAATTATTTTATCACAATAAAGGCAAACCAATGGAAAATATTATCCACTAATATTTTCCTATCTGATTTTTTTTCTGGTTGCAATTCTATTACAATTATGTTTCTCCTCAACATTATGCTTAGGATATGTTATCTAAGATGGGAGTATTAATGGATCACTTCTTTTGAATGTTATTAAGTCATTCTCTCAATATTGTTAGCAGTTTTATATGTGGTGATGGATTTTTAATGTAGATTATGTCAAATAGAATACTTGATACATTCGTGTTGCTTTAGTTTTGTGAGTTCTAGTAAAATATGCAGCATTTTCTTCAGCTATCATATTGTCTATAATTACCATTGAAAGTTATGATTTCATCACTCAATTGTAATGTCCCCAATTAATTAGTTACCCATGGGAGGATGAAATAAACTATCCAATCCCATAGTCTATAGTCTTGATAAAGGGGGGAAATCCTATTATCTAATGTTCTAGGAAACATTGGATTAATTTTGGGTCAGCAGGGGCAAAGAAGTCCAAATTAGGGGTCACACTTGCAACCCCTCACAACTGAGAAACCCCATGATGGAATATATAAATAGAAGAGAGTTGGGATCATCAATTTGGATTGGAATATCTCTAATATTCTTGAGCTTGAGGCTCTGAGAGTTTTAAGATCCCTCTTTCTTGTTAGTTTCAATGGAGGTGATCCCACCCTAGCTAATCCCTTTTGTCTAGTTTCATTGGATCTGATCCCACCCTACCTAGACACATTATCTTGGTTTTGGCACAGGTCATTGGAGTAGTTTTTGTTTTGAGGATTTATGAACTTTTTCTTGTTTTCGCACAACATATTCCCTTACACTTCAATCAAATTTGTCTGGTTTTTCCTCTCTATCCTATTACAACATGTTTCCTAGGAATAATTCGGATCTGTTCTAGGAAAGAAGCAACTCCCTGTGGTAATTAATTTGGTCAAAAAAAATTATGTGGTTACTTTCAGGCAACGAGACTTATCTATAGTACAATCTAAAATTGTAGGTCGCAGGTTGCAAGGCCACAGATTGTAGACTGCAAGGCTAGAGATTGTAAATCGTGGGCTGCAAAGCCAAACTTTTTGGAATAATTTATCTGTGGTTTTTCCTGGAAATGTCGAAGTTTGGCATCTCTTAAGGTTGCGAACCAGTCCTAGAGGACATGGTAATCTACAGTTGGATAGTTTGGATCATCATAAGACAAATTAAGGCATAGGCTATCTATTGTGTGCCCAAATTTAGGCTTGACACAACAATTTAAATACCGAGGCATATTTGTGAATCATTGAAGGATATAAGGAGATTTAAGTCTCTGTGGCATATTATTTGGACCTCCCTGGAATAGCAACCAAACAACGAGCAACAAATAAGTTGGAAGGAACAATTAGACATTCAGCCACTTAGGGCATCACCTTTGCAACATAATTCTTATGTTACTATTTGTAAGTGGTTAAGGTTGTGGGATTAGTTTTTGTTTGAGGTTGTGAATTTACAACATTGTAAGCATAGCAACTGTTGAATTAAGGATAAATTGAACTATATCTTCAATGTTGATATTGCTGGAAACTTGGATGGTTGTACAAATAGGAACTGAACCACTGAATTTTCCATACTACATATGCACCTTATTAATTTTGTTTATTTTTCCATTGATACATGTTAATTGTTATTGGAAAGGCTGTTAATTATAATATGTTATTATTGCAATAAATTCCATATTTCAAAACTCTAAGGAAAAAATTTCCATAGTACACTATAATGGTATCATATCTGGCTCACCTTTCCAGCCTATGAGCAGTTGGGTTGATGGCACGATCCCAAGGTCTTCAGGAAAGGCTCAATGAATAACAAACAATTTTGTGAAAAGCTATAGTAGTAGAACTAACAGGTGATGTCTCAGATTCTTGCCCCACTTGGGATTAATGCAGACAACAATCATCATTTTCCTAGCATTAGGATAAAATTGCAAGGATCAAAGATTGCAAAAAATTACAAGGGACAAAATTCAGCCAGTATTTCAATGAAGAGACAATATTTTGAATTATCACCCTTTGGTCAATCATCTCAACCCACATCTATTTTTTGTTCAATCCCATCATTAGGGTCAACTCGTGAATATGATATAATCACACCTCTTATATGTACTCATTCATTTGTAATGTTTCAATCTTCAACACCAAATTTTGGCCAAAGCATTCCTACGTTTGAGAGAAACTTGTTCTCTAAAATCACATCAGTATTGATGTCGCAGCACTAGTCATCAAACCTTGCACAATCAACTCCTTCCTTGTTCATTGGCCTTCATGCCTAGATACAAGATGCATTTTCTTTTGGTAATTTTTTTTAGGCACAACCAATTGCTTTTGGTGATTTTGGTGGCAAATGAATTCCAGTTTTTGGGTAAGGAACCTTTGGGCAACCCAATCAACACAATATAATGGCTACCAGACTGGTGACTTCCGAGACGGATCAAACACTTGAATTGAAGATAAGGGGACACAACTAAAAACAACCAATTATTTTTGGTCTCGCTGCAGGAAAGACATAACAAGTGATATTGATGGGAAACCTGAGAAAAAAAATAAAGTACGAGAAGTTAAAGCTGGGGCACATACATGCCCAAATTATTGGACATGGATATATCTTCTAAAAAGGAACAAAAAACATGTTCAAGAAAGGAAAATGCCTCTATGGGCACATGCACTTATGACATCATCACCAACAAGGTTAGTTAATGCCCCATATAAAACTCTTAAGGTGAGTGGTAACTATATCACCAGCGAAGATGAAAGAAGTCAACCAAATCTTAGGGAACAAAATATTGAAGTTTTCATTGGCACCGAGGTTCAAAAAGGTGGCACTAGTTCTGACCTAGCTGATGACACTGTTGACAATGTACCAAATCTTTATGTATCTTCCCATTATTTTGAAATGACTATTACTAAATTGGCTCATACTACTTTTCAAGTTGACGGAAATTTTTGTAAGGCTTTTGCTCCTACCCTTGCAAGTGACATGAGTGTATGCAAATGTGATTGTAATAGGGAAATTAATGAAGGATTTCAGAATGTTGATATAACTATAGTTGTCGTTAATTTATGAAATGGTAATAATACTAAAATGTTTTCTTTAGATCAATTAGGAGTTATAAACTTTGAATATGTGGAAGATACAGAGGAGAAAGAACAGAATAGTCAGAGTGAGGGTGAATTTGTGAATCAATCTCATTGCATGGACCATCATTTAGGGGATAAGAAGCATGATTATAAATCCCCGAGGACCGAGTTCTGTGAACGTGATATTTACATAAGGGAGTAGTTGGAAAACCAGGAAAGGGTTTTATTAAATGAACATCCAAAGGCTCGTGTTGAAGAAAGAAATATTGATATATAGAAGAGGGAATGCAGTGCACAAAATCAAAGGAAAATATTCAAATGAGGAAAAAGAAAAGATTGACACAAAAGAGCGAGAAGAAGACAATATTGTTCACAACAACGTGCCAGAATATGACTATGGAAAGAATCAGGAGACTCAAAGCACTATGATTTGTGAGACCAATCACAACCCAAGTGAGAATCTCATGTGCTTAAAAAAAATACTAAGACACACGGATAAAAAAATTGGAACCCAAATTCAATGGGATTAGTACAAACAAAAGCTGGGAGAAAATGTTCTCTTAGTTGCACGTGTTCGTAGCTGGGATAAAATGTTCTATTAGTTGCATTTTTTAGTGTCAGAATTTGCATTCTGCCATCAGTGATCAAAATCACTCTTTTCATATTCATTTTAGGGGTCCCACTCATAAAATTTTTTATCATTCCAATAGGTCATGCAAAAAATTGACTCACTGATGGTAGCCCTAGTCATAAAACCTCACTCTCCCTCACAATTTCACATTTTCTAACCCACCTTCATGTCTTGCTGAGCACAAAAAAACATTAAATTCCCATTTCACTATGTCATTATGTTAGTCAAACTCAACAATGGAATCAAGTCATCCAAGGTCCCATTAGGTCAAATAGGTTTTATTTTTCAAGGTTCATAAACAAAGCATTTCATCTCAATAAGGTCAACAAAGGTGTGAGAGTGACTCAAATAATACTTTCTCAATCATTTGTAGAAGATTTATCAGCACGTAAATATGCTTTTTAAAGGTTGTAATTATGGTTTCAGAGTATGATTTTCATACCAAAGTGTAATTTTATTCAAAACAGAGATGTAATTTATTTTTTAATTTTTATGTAATTTTATGCTCATTATATGTAGTAAGTTTCATCGCAAGCTGCCAACTCAAATTTCATATTCCAAACAGAAGATAAGCGAAGTTAAAGTGAAAAGTGCCAAACTCCAACAACAACATCCTGCAAAGAAGAAAAATCAAAGAAAAAGGGTAATCAGTAATGATTTCAAAAGTTGAAATGAAACATTAGAAAAGTGGGTTTTTAATATAAATTCAAATTCACTCAAGTATTAAAGACTTCTTGACATCATTTCAAACTCATTTGTCTCCTACAAACACCAAGAAAACACTCCAAGTGAGAAAAATTTTGAGTTTCTGCGTGAAATTAGCAAAATACATAGCATAGGGTGCATATCCTTAAAAGAGGGTGCAAATCCTTCAGGAACTGCACACAGCCTTTTTCAAGGGTGCATTTCCTTAAGAGAGGGTGCAAATCCTTCAGGCGTTGTGCACAGCCTTTTGCGAGGGTGTGCTTCATTAAGAGAGGGCACACAGCCTTAAGATGTTGCGCATATGACCAGAAAAGCCCAGAAAACACATTCAAGTTGCAAAAAATCACTTCCAAATATTCACCAACCTTCTCATTGACCTCCAGAAAATGAGTAAGAGCTAATGCCATAAATTACCATCTTCATCAAGTTCATGTGTTAGGTGTTGTGAAATTTATTTTAGAATTCAGTGTTTGGAATCATTTTAAAACCCTAGTATTCCCATTGCATTCTTGAAGTTCCTAATTTACACTCCCTTACACCTTGATACCCTTCCTACAATTGAAAATACCCATTCCTAAACCCCTGTTTTACAAAATTCCCTTTCCCTAACCCTTTTTCCCAAAACCCTAAGCCCTAGGTGCTACATTTACCTAGGCTCCCAATCCCCAAATTCCCATCCTAAATCCCATCATACTACCACTCCTTATCCCCTCCCCCATTTCATACATCCCTAGCACCATCTCATTCATTTTCCCATTCCTCATTCCTAAAACTATATTCCACACCATCACACTTCCCTAGGTTTTTGATAAAAACACCATGGCAGAAGAGGAAGAAAACAGATCATACAGTGAGGGAGAGGAAATAGAGGTGAGAAGGCCACAAAAAGGGAGAAGAATACTCAAACTTGAACCTACCAGCACTAGGGAACTCTTGGTTTCTCCAATGTCTATGACATGCTTCAAACATGTTGGTTGTTATGAGTTCCTTGAGAAAATCCAGAGGGTCCAACACCATCCCATGTTGACCAGACTTTTCATATCTAGACTCCATGACAACCAAGTTACTTTAGTTGGTGTCACCTTTACTATATCAACTGTTATCATTTCAGCGGCCACCGGTATCCCAAATGTTGGGGAGAAGTGGTTCAAAAAGAGTGATTTGGAGAAACAATACTTTGAGCCTTTCCTAAAACCAAGATACAAGAATGAGAAAAAGAGGTTCTTTCCTTTTTCTCACCTCCAGAACAGATATGCACCAATGATGAAGATAATCATGAAATATTTTTCATGCGAAGGTATATTTTCAAGACTTTATACTTATCATATCCACCTCTTAATGCATTTCACTAGTGTAAGGATGCTTAACATACCCTACTATCTTTTCCGGAGCATATATAAGATGGAATTTATTTCCCAGAAAGGGAGTATGAACATCAAATGAGAATTATTTTCCATCATTCCCTCATTAAAATCATAGTCCTCTATCATCTCAATTAACTAAATATTGCATGGAGTACCTTCATAGCCAATGATATTTTCAAAGAGACATCTACTTCGCATGCACAAAATGTGCCTTCATCATCTCATCCCATAGCACATTCATCATCTTTAGATCATTCCCCTTCACCTCCTTCATCTCCATCTCATCATGACATTGGATCACCTAGCAGGATTGAGGATAGTGTGCCTAAGTGGGCTAATGTGGTTGAGGTTGAGCCATTGCCAAAAACCAACCAGAGAGGTCACAGGAATGTGTTTTCTCTACACATAGTGGAAGGTACCATGCCTTCTATTAGCTCCCCGTAATTTGCTAGATTGATTGAGATACAAATTGACAAGGGTAACATCAAACCAAGCTTTAGAGCTCTAGGATCTAGCCCTCCTAGTCTCAGAGAGGGATCTTTCAATATGTTTGTAAGGATATAGCTTGATGCTTTTAAGAGGTTGATTTTAGGATAGAGGTTAAGTGCAAGGTATTTTGATTGTTTTTTGGTTGGGTATGATACTTTGATAGATTTTAGATAGGAAACATGGAAGACTATTAATTCATTGGGCATTGGAGTCAAACAAGGTCCAGATAATTTTATCAATGGTGTTAAGAGCATTTGCAGGGAAATTTTACTTGGTTGGTGGATATTTTCAGGTTATGATGGATTTATGAAATGCACATTAAAGGTTGAGAACAACAAACTAATAAAGGGTTGAAACCGAATCCTTTATATACTTGTAAACTGAGGGAGTTAGAAAATTGATAAGAACAGCAAGAGAATCAGAGGCATAAGCAGAACCTAATCCATTTGATTTCAGACTGAAAACAGATAATTAACCAAGACAAACATTCAGATAAAAACACAGAAAAAGGTAAGAAACTTATCCAAATTTTAGAGCTTTTATCATCTAGAGCAGAAAAACATTTAAGATACACAAGTAACTATAACCATAGAAGGAGAGAAAACTCTAACATCCAAAGCTACATCTATAAGGTTTCCTTAAAACAAATTTTAGCTAAGTAAATACAAAGAGCATGATTTTAAACAGACTTCTTTGACAAACCTAGACAAAGATGCTTTAAAGAGATGATTCCAAGAACATAATATTTCAGTGGCAACAATATGCAGGGCTAACCATAAATCATAATTAATGTTAACTGATCTAAATTACTCAGGAAATGGACAAGCTAAGAACTTGTTAGAGATAGAATGAATGATTTCTCTAATGTATCTAAGCAGAAGAAAACATTAAGGCAGTGAAGGAAAAATAGATTTAAGGTGCCATTAGAAAACATTTCTTAATCTAAATTCTTTGTCCTACTACAACATAGAAATATGGAAAACATAATGGAAAACTAGAAAACATAAACAAAAGAAAACTTCACCATCAACCAAGCCTATGGATCCTGCAAGCAATCCTTCTCCATCAACAAGCAAATCGGATCATGCATGAGTTCCAAGACATCAAATTTCTCTTCAAGAGCTTCAATGGACTATGTATTATTCTAGCATCAGTCATCAAAATCCAACATTTACAATGAGTTCCAATGCAGTATTTATACTGCAAATGAGGAGGTGGAACTCTTTTAGTGTTCAAAATGTTATTAATGACAGAGTAAATACGTTCCTAGCCTTGAAAACCTTGCAAGGCCTAAGGTAGGAACATGTGTGCAACTACTTCTCTGTTAATAACTCTGTCTTAATTTCTAAGATAAAGATAGGTGGAAAAGATTAACTTTAAGGCTTTATCCTCATCTTTACAATAACTGTCCTGACAGTTTAAAATATATTCTTTCGTGTAATAACTACTGATTTTCTTTACAGATAAAGGGTAGGCCAAAGGTGTCAGTTTGATTTATCAAATGAAATAACTGCTCCATTTTGATGTGTTCAAGGCTGTCTTTAGGCCTAATTCTTCTTGATTTAATCATAAAAATTCTTTTTAGGCCCTTTAGCCTTGATTTGCCTTTAATACTCAGTCTTACTGCTTTATGATTAATTAGTCAATAACTGTGCTTTTAGATCCTTGTTTAATCTCACTTCACAGTATTTTCTCTATTTTCCGAAAAAACATTCATTTATTTCTTAACCCTTTGTCTTTATCCTTTAAACTGCGGATTAATCTTTAAATCTTCGAACTTTGCACTTTAATCCTTTCTCTTTATGCTAATCCTTGGTTTTCTTTTATTTCTTCGATTTAAGCCTTTAATAATCTCTCTGTTTTCCTGTTTGCAGGGGTTTCTTGGAATTTTGGAGGGTTTATGTGATTGCATCGATCAAATTCTCATAATCAAACCCTAGATCTCCCATCTTGCTTGTTAGAACCCTGGGGATCGTCATCCCAGGCATTTACAATTTAGATGTTGTTGTGGGCGATCAGAGGCTTTGGGATGAGTGTTGGAGCAGTGCAGAGGAGGAAAAATGCGTGGAGGGAGGGTTTCATGGAGAAAATCCAAGAACCAGGGTTTCAAATGTGAGTTGGTGCTGTTGTGGTTCCTGTGATTTGGCAAATTTGGTAATACCAAATGACAAGACAACATCAAACCACTTTGGGATCCTAGGATCTAGCCCTCCTGGATCCAGAGAGGGATCTCTCTGTAAATGTAAAGAATGATATATATTTAAGGTCAGTTTATGGTATTAGGCTAGGTATGAAGCATAGGGATTTTGGTTTGTTGGTTTGGTTGGAGATCATTAACTGAGAAGGTTATGGAAGTGAAGAAGGAACTAAATAGAAGGATGCTTCAGCATGGGAAGATAGGTCAAGAGAAGTGCCAATCCATTGGGATATGGAGTCATAAAAGGGTTTACTTGCATAACAACTATCCAAGGGTTTCCATAGGGCAAGTCATCTATACCAAAGGATCTCTTTTAGATAGATGGTGGGATGGAACATTAAGAAGTAGGTGAAAGAAAGAAACCAAAGTGCAGCCTAAGATCAGGTAAGGACTTTTAACCTGTCCTGCTTTTGACATAATTTCAAAGGAAACTCTCAATAAAGACACAGAGGGTAGCTTAAGATCAAGGAAAGACTTTTAACTTAACCTGCTTTCAGCATACTCTCAAGGAAAACAATCCAACAGCCCTCATAACTGCTTTCAGAAGGTAGAAAAAATTTAAGATTAAAAGAAGAGTAAGGCCTAAGATCAGAGAAAGACTTTTAACTTTCTCTGATTTTGACACTAACTCACAGGGAAACTTTCAAGACAAACTATTGGAGAAGAAACTAGAGGACAGGGCTAACAATAAACTTCCCTAGTTCAATCTTTACTTAGCATGAAATGAAAATATCTTTCAAGGAAAATGTTTCAAGTTGTACTCAGCAAGACATGGGCTCACCAACATTCCTTGAATGGTTATACTCTATAGAATTATCCTTAAAATACACAATCAGAGGAAAATATAAAGATAAAGATTTACAGTGAGATTTAGGGTACTTCCAATAGTATGTCCTAATCTATGCTTTTTGTTCTTTATTGGAGAATAATGGACGGTATGAAAAACATGAAAGGATACAATTACAGTAAGGAAAAAATCACCAAAAATATAGACCAGGATCCTGTGAATCTACTTGTTTAATTGATGTGCAACACCAGTCACATACTTTGAGTCCAGTGGCTTTTACAGTCCAAACCTTTCTTCCCAACCTACTATATTACAAACTACTCAGCTACTTCCCCTCAATAACAATTCAAACAGTCAATAAAATCCCAACCACCAACCAACATTTACAATGTAATTTACAGGGTTTCTTATAGGTGAATGAGGAGGTGGAGTAACTGAAGAGAATGTTGGCCCAATTTAATGAATAATTTAGTGCTTCTCGGCCTCTGGGAGGATTGATGGAGAATAAATGACATGCTCCATACTTCATTAAATGGGCTTTTGCATGTATTTTCACTCTGGTTTTTTTTGTTTGACTTTCGGAAGCTCTGGCAGGCAGGGCATTTACTTCTAAGTTGTAGATATCCAAAATATTTCTGACTGCCTTAACTATGCCTTGTGTTGATGAAAATAGGACTGTAGGTGGCAGTATGGGTCGATAGAAAGTATTAGCCTCTCTGATTTGACGTGTAGAGGCTTCTCTGCTGATCTTTCTATGGTGTGGGCTTTAGGCTTCATTAAGCTTCTTTGACCATCTTTGTCTTTTTTATCCTTGCCGACTGTGGATTAGGCTTCTTGGTCTTCAATATTGTGCACTAATCTTCTTGATCTTCTTCTTATACTCTTTATTTTCTATTGATGGCTGCACAGGTGGCAGTGGCGCTGGAGGGTTCGTGAAAGGGTCGGTGACCAGGATGCATCGACAAACATGGAATTGAAACCCTGCTGGTCCATTTTCCGCATTGATTCAGACTCAGGATCATCACCCTGGGACCTTTTGGTCACCTATCTGTGACTGTGGGATAAACTAGCAAGAACCACCATTAAACCTATAAACATAAGATAAACCTATTATAAAAACCTGCGGGAGTGGGAAAAACTGCTTCAGAGGCTCGTGAGGGGAAATGTGAGCGCAGCGGAAAAATGGGTGAAAAACCTGGCAGAGTAGCTAACCAGGTGCCGATGGAGGTTTGGGTGGGAGGATGAACGTGGGCCGTTAGATTAGAACAATCAATGGTGGAGATCTTTCGATGGAGTCATTCGGGAGATTAGATGAATGAAAAATGGATTGGGGCAAGATTAAATCAAAATCATCCGATCTCAAAGATCGACAGCTGGGAAAAAATGCGAAAGGTAACGTTATGGAGAGTAGGCGGTATGGCGGAAAATCGAGAATGGTTTTCGCGTGGTGAAATGGGGGGGAGGTGGTATTGACCAAAAAAACGCGATTCCATTCAGCGATTTCCACGTGGATTCTCAAAACCACTTTTATCGTGCAATTTTGAAACGTTAAACTTCAGCGCAAAAATTACGCGATATTGGATGGTGACCGTTGGATCTCGGGCCTCAGATCCGACGGTGTGAAAGAAACACAATGGGTTGAAAGCTGCATGGTTAAAATGCATGTGGGGTCCATTGCTAAGGTCAATGTGAGATGTTGGATGAGGGGAATGGACGACTGCGATCTCATCGGTGAAATTATTCGAGACCTGGTGGAAGGAAAGAAGATTGGCGATGCAATTGGTTGCTGGCCGTTGGATTAGAAGGGAGATCAAAAGTTGGGATTAATCGGCAAGCACGATGGTGAAGGGTCATGGGAAAAGCACGATGCAATCTCAGTCGTTGATTCTTATGGATTCAACGGCCAGGATCAAATCGGGGAATCGAGCCATCGGAGGAAAGAAAAAGGGAAGACTGTGTTTGTGATATGCGATGCAGGGCAGGCCATTCGATCGGACGAGAGATCAACAGTCAGTATTAAATCAGTGGATGTGAGGATGGAGGGCTAAGAGCGAAGCACGATCGAATCTCGGCCATCGATTCTTGTGGATTTGACGGTCGAGATTAGATCGGAGGATCGGAGGAGAATTTGCTCATCGCATCAGAAGATTGGAAGAATAAAGGAAAATTCGGGGAAAAAAAACTCTGATTGCAATGAGCGATAAGGGCTAGCGCCTAGTTATGGCTTTGAGTCACATGTAGAAAAGGGGATAGGGCTAAGGCCAAAAGAGGCTTAAGGCCTTAATTCCTAAAAACAGGTTTTTAGGCCAAATTGAAGGTTTTGAGGGGGTTTGATAAGGTTAAAAAAGAGGTTTTAAACCTTATCAAAGGGAATTTATGAAGGGAATGAAGGAAAATGAAGTATGAATGAGGGAAAATGGGGAAGATGGAGGCCTTTGAAAACAGTTTCTTTCATAAGCAGCAGGGTTCATTAATGGAAACAGCAGTGAAGATAATTCTGAAGGATAGAAAACACATCGAGGCTTCAAGAATGATAGATTTACAAAGGAAATGTTTCTCTTGAAGACTCAGAAACATATTTAGCCACCTGTTTGCTTTGACAAAATATTATAGGTGGCTAACAGTGGCTCCATATGGGGATGGCATCTTCTTGAAGGTGCCAAGAATCTCAGATATGATCTTTGGAAGTAGGCCATATGCCTGGTCCTTGACCATTTTTCCTTCTTTGATCCGCTGCTACAAACATGATGGATATTATATCAGTAGAAAATATTTTCCTAAGAAACTACCTACCCATCCTACTATCCTAACATTTTTCTTCAAGGTGCATTTAGACTTGCAAACCTTTCACATCATTATTTTTATTGAAAGAAAAAACTAATCTAATCCTACCCTTATTTCTCCCTGAGCCCAGATTTTACAGTTGGACTCATAGCTTCTCTACTTAAACTACTATCTTCTAGGATTAAAATGTCTGGCAGATTTTCATTCTCTACATTCTAAAACAAAAATTTAAATACAGACAAACCAAGATTAGACTGTCTGATTTGTTGTGGGTCCATGGCATAAAGACTAGCTGCACATGGACTGAACTTTGCAGAAATTGAAAACAAAATTTTAAGGCTTCAAATCCGAAAATCACTAGCATCGTTCCTTCTTCTTGTGACTCAGATTTTGAGTTTTTTAGAGTCACCTCTCTTTCTTCATTTCAACTCTGGTTTTGATCTTGTTAGAGTTGTGTCTTCTTCTTTCTCTGCTGGTTCAAGTTTTGAGCTTTTCTGAACCCTCCTCTTTCTATTTTTGTATTTTTTGAATTTTTCTTCAAAGTAAAATCAACAAATAACTAAATGCTCACAGGCTGAGCTTTATTGAGATTCCTACCTACCCTACTCTAACTTGAAATATTTACATGTCTAGCTGACAAAATCTCTTTTCCAATACATCTAGTCAATCACATGATCCCATGACTGGTCTTTGATCATCTCTTTTAGCATGTTGGACAGGCAGGGCCACTCCCATTCCCTTTGTTTATTAACAACAGCTTCTAAAATGCTTCTTGTTGTTTGTAACAAGCTGCTCTTGATGGCCTTTGATCCTTCTTCAAATTTTTGTAGGAAATGAGCATAAGGATCTTGAAATGATACCTGGTTGTGAGTATTTGGAAAGTAGGCTTCAACCAGGATTATTTCGTCTTCCACTGGATCAAGGAACGGATTCTCTTGAGAAAGAAATTCTTCCTCATCTTCATTATTTTCTGAACTGGAGGACTCATCATATACTGCAGTGTTGTCCTCTTGTAGCTCTGAGATATTCTGATCTGGTGGGCTGAGTTCTGTGAAAAGAGAAATGTATTCTTGAGCAGGGGTCTGTTCCATTGCTTCCTCTTTTTCAAGAAAAGGCTCCTTGGTTTCAACTTGCTCAAAAATTTCTTCATGGTTTTCCTCTTCATCCTTTGAGATGAAAGGCTGTTGATTCCCAATCACATGAAAACTATTACTGATGATCTGAGATAAAGCAAAGTGAAGATTCAATGAATCTTCATGTGCTACTAGACTTTCATAACTTTCATCATCAGTATCATAAATAGCCTGCATGGGCTCATTACTTTCTTGAAGTTGATGGAATTGATTTTCCTCCCACAAATCTACTGATGATGGCCCTGCAAGATCAACTTCTGTTTGGAGAAAATCATCATCAGACAGATCAAACTTAGGAAAATCATGAATGTAAGTAATGCTACCAATCAGACATATTGGATTATCAGCAAGTCTTTCTTCATTCTGATTTACAGGGGAGCTTTCCAAATCTGTACAACAAAGCTCAGTAGATGAATAGTCAAGAGTGTTTGCTCTATAAAAGATCTCAGAGGCGGGCTGTCTATTGATGATCTGATATATTTCTTCTTCTATCAAAGGGGAAGATGTTCTGGTGTTTCTTTGAGCAGAAGTGCAGCAGCTCTCTGTTTCTTGTGAAGACTGAGTTTGAGGCTGGATGTCTTCTTGGGCCTCAGCTACAAGGGATGATGAATCAGTATTTGTGCTTGCAGGTATATCTTGAGGAATTTCCTTTATTTCTCGACTGATTCCTTCCTCAACTGATTCGTCTAGTTTCTTGTGATAGTTAGGATGCATATGAAACTCTTGAATGGCTTCTAATAGATCTTCAAGGTGCATGTCTACCAAATTCTCATCAATATATAACAGGTATTGTATGAGGTTCTGAGATTGGTCACAATAGTTTGCACTCCATGGTATGGATGAGGGGTTTTCTTTGTATTTCTCATAAAATACTTGGTGCATGTCTTTCAAAGAAAACAAACTCCTAGGTTCTAACCATTCATACCAATCCCTTGACTTTCCTTCTAATGTTAACATGAAAATTTTCATAAGGCAGTCTTCATGCCATTCAGTCTTTACCTTCCACACATGTATGTGAAATTTGATGAGATGTAGAACTGGGTCCTCAAAATCTTCACCTTGAAAAATAGGAAGGTTGTCATCCCAAATCACCTGGGGCATTTTATGTGGGAACCCAGGGATATTTTCTCTACTCATTGGAGCATATCTTCGTTGTATCCTCGAAATCATTTTGTAAATCAGATAAGAGGTCACTGTGTCTATTCAACCAGTTTAGGGCCTTCTACCAGTGGATTCATTTGGCCTTTTGGGAGTTGTGGAGTCGCCAGGTGGAGGATTTCAAAGATTTGAGATGAGTTGTTGTCCACCATCAGCAATTGAATACCAATATAAGGAGGATTTGTGGGTCTTATGAGCTCTTAAGGATGTATAAGATGAAATTCACTCAGAACTTCCCCAGCGGAGTCACCATTATGTTGTGGTTCCTGTGATTTGGCAGATTTGGCAATACCAAATGACAAGACAACATCAAACCACTTTGGGATCCTAGGATCTAGCCCTCTTGGATCTAGAGAGGGATATCTCTGTAAATGTAAAGAATGATATATCTTTAAGGTCAGTTTATGGTATTAGGCTAGGTATGAAGCACAGGGATTTTGGTTTATTGGTTTGGTTGGAGATCATTAACTGAGAAGGTTATGGAAGTGAAGAAGGAAATAAATAGAAGGATGTTTTAGCATGAGAAGATAGGTCAAGAGAAGTGCCAATCCATTGGGATATGGAGTCATAAAAGGGTTTACTTGCATAACAACTATCCAAGGGTTTCCATAGGGCAAGTCATCTGTACCAAAGGATCTCTTTTAGATAGATGGTGGGATGGAACATTAAGAAGTAGGTGAAAGAAAGAAACCAAAGTGTAGCCTAATATCAGGTAAGGACTTTTAACCTATCCTGCTTTTGACATACTTTCAAAGGAAACTCTCAATAAAGACACAGAGGGTAGCTTAAGATCAAGGAAAGACTTTTAACTTAACCTGCTTTCAGCATACTCTCAAGGAAAACAATCCAGCAGCCCTCATAATTGCTTTCAGAAGGTAGAGAACATTTAAGATTAAAGACAGAGTAAGGCCTAAGATCAGAGAAATACTTTTAACTTTCTCTGATTTTGACACCAACTCACAGGGAAACTTTCAAGACAAACTGTTGGAGAAGAAACTAGAGGACAAGGCTAACAATAGACTTCCCTAGTTCAACCTTTACTTAGCATGAAATGAAAATATCTTTCAAGGACAATGTTTCAAGTTGTACTCAGCAGGAGATGGGCTCACCAACATTCCTTGACTAGTTATACTCTATAGAATTATCCTTAAAATACACAATCAGAGGAAAACATAAAGATAAATATTTACAGTGAGATTTAGGGTACTTCCAACAGTATGTCCTAATCTATGCTTGTTTTTCTTTATCAGAGAATAATGGACAATATGAAAAACATGAAAGGAGACAATTACAGTAAGGAAAACATCACCAATAATATAGACCATGACCCTGTGAATCTACTTGTTTAATTGATGTGCAACACCAGTCACATACTTTGATTCCAGTGGCTTTTACAGTCCAAACCTTTCTTCCCAGCCTACTGTATTACAAACTACTCAGCTACTTCCCCTCAATAACAATTCAAAGAGTCAATAAAATCCCAAACACCAACCAACATTTATAATGTAATTTACAGGGTTTCTTATTGGTGAATGAGGAGGTGGAGTAACTAAAGATATTGTTGGCCCAATTAATGAATAATTTAGTGCTTCTCGGCCTCTGGGAGGCTTGATGGAGAATAAATGACATGCTCCATACTTCATTAAATGGGCTTTTGCTTTTATTTGCACTCTGGCTATTTTTGTTTGACTTTCGGAAGCTTTGGCAGGCGGGGCATTTACTTCTAAGTTGTAGATATCCAAAATATTTCTGACTGCCTTAACTGTGCCTTATGTTGATGAAAATAGGACTGCAGGTGGCAATATGGGTCAACGGGAAGTACTAGCCTCTCTGATTTGGTGTGTAGAGGCTTCTCTGTTGATCTGTCTATGGTGTGGCCTTTAGGCTTCATTAAGATTCTTTGACCATCTTTATATTTTTGATCCTTGTCGACTATGGATTAGGCTTCTTGGTCTTCAATATTGTGCACTAATCTTCTTGATCTTCTTCTAATACTCTTTATTTTTTGTTGATGGTTGCACAGGTGGCAATGGTGCTGGAGGGTTCATGTAAGGGTTGGTGACTAGGATGCATAGACAAACATGGAATTGAAACCCCGCTGGTCCCTTTTCTGCATTGATTCAGGCTCGGGATCATCACCCTGGAACCTTTTGGTCACCTATCTGTGACTGTGGGATAAACTGGCAAGAACCACCATTAAACCTACAAACATAAGATAAACTTGTTATAAAAACCTACAGGAGTGGGAAAAACTGCTTCAGAGGCTCGTGAGGGTGGAGTAGTGAGGGGAAATGTGAGCGCAGTAGAAAAATGGGTGAAAAACCTGGCAGAGCAGCTAACCAGGTGCACTGGAGGTTTGGGTGCGAGGATGAACGTGGGACGTTAGATTAGAACAATCAACGGTGGAGATCTTTCGATGGAGTCATTTGGGAGATCAGATGAATGGAAAATGGATGGGGTGAGATTAAATCAGAACCGTCTGATCTCAAAGATCGACAGTTGGGAAAAAACGCAAAAGGTAACGTTATGGAGGGTAGGCGTTATGGTGGAAAACTAGGAATTGTTTTCACGCAGTGAAATGGGGGGGAGGCGGTATTGCCCAAAAAAACGCGATTCCATTCAGTGATTGCCACATGGATTCTCAAAACCACTTTTATCGCGCAATTTTGAAACGTTAAACTTTGGGCACAAAAATTACGCGATATTGGATGGTGACCATTGGATCTGGGGCCTCAGATCCGATGGTGAGGAAGAAACGTAATGGGTTGAAAGCTGCAGGGTTAAAAGGTATGCGGGGTCCATTGCTGAGGTCAATGCGAGCCATGGGATGAGGGGAATGGATGGCTGCGATCTCATCGGCGAAATGATTCGGGACCTGGTGGACGGAAAAGATTGGCGATGCGATTGGATGTTGGCCGTTGGATTGGAGGGAGATCAACGGTCGAGATTAATCGGCGGGCGCGATGGTGAAGGGTTATGGGCAGAGCGTGACGCAATCTCGGTCGTTGATTCTTGTGGATTCAACGGCCAGGATCAAATCAGGGAATCGAGCCATCGGAAGAAAGAAAAAGGGAAGACTATGTTTGCAATATGCGATGCAGCGTGGGCCATTCGATCAGACGAGACATCAATGGTCAGGATTAAATCGGCAGATGTGAGGACAGAGGGCAAATAGCAAAGCGCGATCAAATCTCGGCCGTTGATTCTTGTGGATTCGACGGTCAAGATTAGATCGGAGGATCAGAGGAGAAGGGGCTCATCGCATCGTAAGATTGGAAGAATAAAGGAAAATTTGGGTAAAATAAGCTCTGATTGCGATGAGCGATAAGGGCTAGTGCCTGGTTATGGCTCTGGGTCACATGCGGAAATGGGGCTAGGGCTAAGGCAGAAAGGGGTTTAAGGCCTTAAAGCCTAAAAACGGGTTTTTAGGCCAAATTGAAGGTTTTGAGGGGATCCGATAAGGTTTAAAAAGAGTTTTTAAACCTTATCAAAGGGAATTTATGAAGGGAATGAAGGAAAATGAAGTATGAATGAGGGAAAATGGGGAAGATGGAGGCCTTTGAAAATAGTTTCTTTCATAAGCAGTAGGGTTCATTAATGGAAACAACAGTGAAGATAATTCTGAAGGATAGAAAACACATTGAGGCTTCAAGAATGATAGATTTACGAAGGAAATGTTTCTCTTGAAGACTCAGAAACATATTTAGCCACCTGTTTTCTTTGAAAAAATATTATAGGTGGCTAACAGGCGCGAAATGGGGGGAAATTGATTTTGGGAATACCACCAATGGTATTCGTGCGAGGGATGGGCGGTAATGGTTTTGCCCCGGGTGAACGCGATACAGGTCCCTAGGCGATGCGTGTCCAACAAAAACCATTATTTTCACGTTGAAAACGAGCGATCAATTATTTTTGTAATGTGAAATTGAATGTTAACCTTCCGATCTGGGGGGGGATAGATCCACGGCTGTAAGCGAGCGCGACAAATGGAAAAGATGTGCGGTAGAAGAATGGTGGGGCCAAGCTGACGTGGGCTCTTTTGTCGTGAGGTGAAAAGGTTCTTCGGGTGGGGTTAAATGGTGAAATTGGGGGATGGCCGTTAGATTAACAAGATCAATGGTGGGAATTTAGTCCAGGTGAATGGGTTAATGGAGATCAGGAAATGAAAATGAAGAGGAGGAAGGCCTGACTACTGTTGGATTGATGAGATCAACGGTCGGATGGTTTGGAGGAATAAGTGAAGCGGGGTAGAGATATGAGAGAATACAAAGGTAAATGCCTTTTTGTAAGGGGCACGGGGGTAGAACATGGTTTGGGAAGGAAAAGTGGGAGATGCAGCGATAGCCGTTAGATCTAGGAGATCTACGGTTGAGATCTGCTCGCAGAGTGAATGGATAAGAGATGGAGGACCCACCTTTATACAAAGGGTGGAAAGGTTTTAACTTATGAAGAGGGGTTTTTTACATGGGAAAAGGGGTTTATAAGAGCAACGGAGGGGATCAAGGGGAACCATTGGATCGGGGAAATGAACGGTGAATATTGGAAGAAACATGATGAAAAAGCCCCAACGCGATCGGGTGGGACCGGCGGGATTATAAAGGAAATTGAGCGATGGCCTTCGGATATGGATT
The DNA here is from genome assembly GCA_034641835.2 of Pinus albicaulis. NCBI lineage: Eukaryota > Viridiplantae > Streptophyta > Pinopsida > Pinales > Pinaceae > Pinus > Pinus albicaulis. The sequence continues at coordinate 1,134,860,044 of CM076580.1, forward strand.
AGATCGATGGTGGCAATAAAGTGTGGGGGGAAGGGGGTACGAAAGGATCTTCGACAGCGGGGTGCCTCCACAATGATCATGCGTCGTCCGATCTGGGAGAGATCGACGGTGGGGATTATATCGCAGACACGCAAAAAAGAATGAATGGGGCGTAGGAGGAGCGAAGTGCGATGTGCTGACGGTCGTCTGATCTGGAAGCAGATCGATGGTTGAGATTTCATCAGTGGAATGTCTATTGGGGGTGCGACATTGGTGGAGAGTGGAAGGCGAAATCCCGATGCGATATGTGATGGCCGATGCAATGCAGCGAGGAGGAGCGATGGTCGTCAGATCGAGATCAACAGCTAGGATTTGATCGGGAGATTGCAACGGTGGAGAAAAGGAATGCGAGAGTGAAATGCAATGGCCATCGGATCTTGGGGATTGGACGGTACCGATATTATTGGAGGATCGGCATATCGGTAGAGTAGGGGTCTGGGAAAGAAGAAATAGGAATTTCGATGTGCCGATGAGCCGATGGGCCGATGGGCCGATGCGCTTGGGCACAGAGTGCGGTCTTATGGAAAAAAATGGACTAAGGCTATGTCGAATAGCGCTTAAGGCCTATTTCATATAAAAGAGCAGAATAAGGCCAAAAATGAGGTTTTTTGGGTTTTTTAGAGCTTCTAGTATGATAAAAAGGATAGATTTAAACCATACAAAAAGGGATTTTTTATGATTTAAAGGGTTTTTATGGGAAAATGAGAGTAAATGAGGGATAAAAGGGAATTTTTAGGGGAATGAGATGAATGTTTAGGATAAGTGAAAATGAGTGAAAAATGGAGGGATTTTGGAGGAAATTATGAAGGTGAAAAGATGGAAAAAATGCCTAAAAATAGTTTCTTTTATAACAGAAGGGCTTCTTGAGGAATTTTGAATGAAGATTATCAAATGGAATGGATTTCTTGAGGATAAAGAACACAGAGAGGCTTCAAGAAGTCACAGATTTTGCATGAAATTTGTTTCTTAAAGGCTAAAGACTTGTTTAGACATCTTTGAATATGTCAAAAATTATAGATGGCTAACACCTTCTACATCAACTAAGCAGGTGGAAAAAGACAAAGAAAAGGTGATTGAGGTAGTCATTCATGATGAGGAGGACCTCCATGAAACAGAACAGGAATTTGAGCTTATTGACCTAGATGAGGATGAAGATGGTGAAATCACTAGTACAGTCATCAAAGGAAAGGATACCAATATTAGAGAGCTCCAGACTAATCTTGAAAGGGCCAATTTTTTCATAAACTTCCTTGAGCGGGATAATGAGCAATTGAAGACTAAATAGTTCATTGATGTGGTCAAGTATATCACTGCTGAAAAGGAGGAAGAAAATGCCAAAGTTATGCTAGATTAGACACTTGAAAAGTATGAATTTCTTGATGAACAAGAGGAACAAGCACCAAGAAAGAGACCTGGAACTAGCGGGTTTAAAATATCTCTAGCTCTAGAAAGACAAAAGGAGGGGTAGATTGCTGATCAGCTAACCCTAAATAAGCAACTTGCCATAGTGATCAAGGAAAATAGAGAGCCATGGCTTGATAGATCCAATCAGTAGTTGGAGAAGCTTTTGGCAAAGGCTAACAAAGACAATGACCTATTAAGGAGGAAGGTCAAACACCATGCTCAAAAGGAAAAAATAACAATGGCCAAGTTCAAAAGAGCCAATGCAAATATTGAATATTTGACCATGGAAGAGAAGAATAAATTAGACATACTTGCAGAGGCTTCCCTCCAAGCCTAGCCACACCATCATCAACCATTCTACCAATTTTGAATCATTTTGAAACTTTTTTGCAAAATCTGTGATTTTTGAGTTTTTCTAAACAAGCATTTATCAAAAATTAGGTCATATGCGCAGCACCCTAGGTGTTGTGCAAATGTTTGGGACACTTTTTGAGAGAAAGGAGACCCCCAATGGATTCCTAAGGACAAATGCATTCCAAAAAACCACTTTTCTTGCCTTTATTTGCATATTTTACAAGTGAAAAGGGAAAAAAACTAGCTAAAAATCACATTTCTGCCCCTACTTTGGCCTAGGCGCTGCGCACAGAGCAGTCTTGGGAGAATGACATTTTTAGGGGTCAAATCAAATTCATTTTGAAAACTAGAGGCATATTCAGAAATTATACAAGATAATATTTCCAACGAGCTATCCTGGGCCCAATTTGGACACTGGGAAGGAACCCAAATCAACCTTGAATAGGGAGGGCGCATATGACACAGCGAGGGTGCATATGACATAAAAATGGCGCATAAGACCATTTGCTAATACTTTTGGTTTTTTACTGTGATTTTGACTTTACTTCAGAAATTCATGTTTCTACCTTTGAAATTGATGATGGTAAATGTAATTATGCTATGGATAAGTTACCTAGGAGTAGATTCATTAGGTAAAAGTTATCCTTAAGTCAAATGAATCAATTTGAATGTAATTAGGAATGAGTCACTTTGACCATCCTACACTTTAGCTTTCAGTTCAGTATTTTGTGGATCTCTTCCTCACCTCATGGATTTGACCCCTGAGGATGAGTTAATGTTTTTTTGATGTCTATTTAGTCCCTTACTTCACACTAAGAAAGGGTTGGAATCAGTTTTGATGTTAGCTTATTGATCAAGGAACTATTGTACTCATTTTTGGCCAGTTAATAAAGAAGAGTTGTAGCTATTTTTTGGGATAGATGTGGTATTATGTTTATCATTGGTTTTCCTTCAGTTTCATATGTTATAATGTGTTTTATTCATGTTCATTGCATCTCTATTTTATGATTTCTTTCAAGTTGATAGGCAGAACACATGCTTTCTCATGCTCTGTTTAAGGAAAGATATCATTTTTCCATTTTCCTCTATTTAGGAAGAATACATCTCCCATGCTCTTCCTAGCATCTCATTAGTATTAAAACCATATCATCATAATCATCTTTAAAGTGTTAAGCCTTATGCCTACCTTTCCCCATTTAATCTCTGCAACCCTATCTCATTTTCCCTGACCTAGCTCCCTTGACCTAATATCTTCATCCAGTGAAACCCACCCAATCAAATCAAAACAACCTCTACACTCATACCTAGCCTAAAAACCCTAATTCATATAGCCCTTTTGGTTGTGACCTTGTGGAGAGATCCCTCTCTAACTTGGTAGGGCTAGCTACCAAGTTAAAAGTTTGGTCTGTGTTTACCTCTATTGGGATTCCTTCTTCAGCCTTACGAATTTGGCAGAGTGATAACAGCACCGTTCGCAATTTTCAAAGCAAGGGCTTATGATAGAAGGATACCTATTTATCTGCATATTGCAAACCTTAATAGTACTAAAACCATGGTGATGATAGAACCTGCTCCCAATGTCATCAGTGAAGGGTCACATGAGAGGGGTGAATCAATATTTCATGTCAAACCAATTTTTTCTCAGTTTATACTTTTATTTTCAATGTTAACATAACCATTATTTAACAATGCATTATGTATTAGATCTAGGCATATGCAATAAATCATGAACAACATTTAAACATAAATACATGTGAATCATAAGAATTCAACTCATCAACATAAGGACACATAATATTAGGTGGAAAAACCATCCTTGTTGTTGTCTTTGTCTTCTTATTATAAAGAAAATATCTTATTACATTTCGCACTAACGCAAACTCTTGCCAATGCGTCTTGAAAATTGTAGTGAGTGGAAGGTCTTCTCTAGCTCGTGCCTTAGCCAGAAAGACCACGAGTAGTCTTTCTTTGACCATGGAGCGAGTTCATGGAGATGGTGAGCTTATTTCCAGTTTGCAGGAATAACTTCACGAGTTCATGTGTAGTGTTGTAGGATCAGTTATGCGGTCCCTTATTCAGTTTAACTACAGGATTGAGTGGCAATTCAAGTTTAGAAAAGGACAAGTTGGGAACTTTAGTCTTTGATTGAAAGAAGGACAATTTATAACTCTAGTGATGATTGGAGAGAGAATCAATTGGACTCACTTAACTAGTCGATCAAAACTCAAGTTATAAATTTGTAACTTGCCTATTATAGCATGGATCAAATTTATAGAAAATGATGAAGGCACAAAGATTGTTAATTGTTGAGTGCACGAGTTTTTGTGAGAGCTCTTTACTTGTGGTGTGCATAGACTTGAGGAGAAAGAACGCACAAGTTTATTGAGCATATTTGCATTAGGATTTAGGAGTTGTGTCCTAAATAATAGGAGACCAAGTGCGCACAGAGACAGGAGTTATTTTCGCTACAAAAATATGATATTTTTTGCACAAGGAAATAGTCCCTAGTGTGCTAAGAAATAGGGTTTCTAGTGCACAAAGGATTAGGATCAGGAATCACGAGATTTGCAGGGTGATTCCAAGCTATTTCAATAAGAGAACAAGGTTGTTATCACTATGATACATTGCCTTGTAAAAGATTCAATTGCTCAAGCTCAATCAATATAATACTACAAAAAAGAAGGTTGGTTTTCCCATTTGGGTTTCCTGGGTAAACACATGTCAATTTGTGTGATTGTGTTTTTTATCTCTGTGTTTATATTCCGTTGCTTATTAGTCAATAAAATTTTTATCTTGGTGAAAGTGAATTTGGTTTCAATTTTTAGTTGCCTAGTTTTCAGTTATTCACTAAATAGTTTCATAATTTCGTGGAAAATTAACATGGTATCAGAGTATAGATTGTTAATTTTTAGGGATAGATTGTTCTTTGTAGTAGATAATTGCAATTTTAAAAAATTTCAACATTTTCACATTAAATTCACCCCATAACATCATATCATCATTAGTGATTATGTAGAGAGAACAATAACATCAACAATGCAATGAAATAATAAAGTAATAATAGAAGAAAAACATGCACAATAGAGACTCCAGGATTTAGGCCAGAGACTAGGGGAAAACCCCACAAGGGGGAAAAACCAACTAGATTCTTCTTCTATTAGATATTCATCAATGTTCAACTAAGATACAAATTACAAACATCATCAGACATAATTCTTTCATCATCAATCACATCAAGCCACCTAGGTAAATCCAACAGTAGGCATATCACATGGTCATATGACACAATATACATCATATAATTCACTGTAACTGTCATAGATATTCTGACATCATTGTCATATCATCATCGAGGTCACTACCATGTCATTCATCAAGGTCAATTCCATGTCATTCATCAAGGTCACTGCCAACTCATTCATCAAGGTCATTTCCAAGACATTCATCATGGTCACTGCCAAGTCATACAGATCACTATCAAACATCATTGTCACATTAGGTCACTGTCTCATAAGTTCATTGCTATATTAGGTCACTTTCATATTAGGGTTACTGTCAATTATTGTCACAAATACACTGCCATCTATATATATATATATATATATATATATATATATATATATATATATATATATATATATATATATATATATCAATTATATGAATACCACTTCCAAGTCATCACTGTCATTATCATTATTTTCATTAAGGTTATTGCGAAGTCGTTCATCAGGGCCCATAGATGACCCAAACATTATCTAAGCTCAATAAATTCACAGAGATTATTGTCCAAAAATGTTACTACATTATATCATGTAATATAATTTGATGTCACTGTGCCACAGGCACAAAGTATATGTCATAGAGTGTGAACCATATGTTGAAGAATGTAACTAGCTTTGGTCTTCATAATCATACTTGTCAAAATAAATTAAAATAAAATGACTAATTAAAGCATGGGTTTCATGCTTGGGTCAATGTTTTCTAGTTCAAAGTCCACATTGAGGACTTATGGGTTTTATCTTGAGTCATTAGAGTCATTTTCATTATTACTATACCCTTCTTGGGCTCTTGTATCATGTAAAAAGAATTATTTTTTAGTCAAAAAGGTAATTTGTCACCTCCACGCCAAGTCATCCATGCCCTCAACAAATCAGCCTAGATTAGGGAAATTCGACCTCACAAGAATCTTATATATTGATCAAATTGACTTCTTTTGGAGAGCATCATCAACAAGTTCGATCTCTAAGAAGCACTAGTTGGAAAAGAATGTGTAGTTGCTGGAGAAGGAGAGAAGTTGGGAAGAAGAAAATTGATTTTTTGAGCTACCCTTCTCACACGCATTCAAAGATGTTGAGTTGAATTTGGGGCTGAAATTATGGTTCTGTTGCAGGTTCAAAGTTTCTCTTATGTTGGGGGGCCGAAAATACACTACTGGGGCTGAAATTCTAATTTGAAACTGCACCTTGAAGAATTGACACTGGGAAGGCTTAGAAAAGGATATCTACAATAAGGGAGGGCTAACTTGGTGGTTGGAGGAGGTCTTTGTCTAGGTCTAAGAATTTTGAAAGTGTCTCATATTGATTTGAATCTACTAAAGGAAGAGTTCTTGACTAGGTTTTCCCCTTATAGGGGTTTTCCCCTGGCTGTGTGCCTACATCTTGTGTCTCTTTTTCTTGTGATCTTCATACACATATAATTTGGTAATTTATTTATGAAAGATAATTTTAATAAGAAGTAAAAGAATCAAACATAATTCACGAATAATTATAAAGAAAGAAGAATCAAACCCTAAATCCTATTGCATTGATTTCTCAACACGATACGGAACATAGAGTATAGTGATGCCATTTTTAAACCAATACAAACCACAATAGAGAGTTGAAAAATAAATGTGTGTCACTGTATATGTGTGATGTGAATCCAACGAGTCACTGTATATATGAGAAATTCCATTATGTATATGTAATTTGAGCCACAAAAATGAATAATGCCACTGTAAATGTCAATATTCAGAGTTGCAGGTTGTTATACGAGCCTCATAGATGATTACGAGGCACAAGAATGCATATACGAGCCAAAAAGAAGAAGGATCTGAGCCACTATATAGATAATGCGAGCCATTGTTTACCCACAAAGAAATAGATCCAACCCATTGTAATGATGTGAGCCTCAAGAAATCATTAGAGAAATTTTGAGGTCTAAATTGGGCCTCAAAACAAAAATGTACAACCAAAATCAACTTTATAAGAACCAATAGGATTCAATATGATGATGTCAACAATGGGGGATGATTCACCATTTATGGAGTAAAAAAATAAAAATTAAAAACTACTTTTTCAACTCATATTTTCAACTTATCTCCCTGCGGTTTTACTCAAATTTTGATCGGGAGCTCTCATTGATGCATAATTTAATTCCTCATCTAAAGAGTACCCATGCTACATACTTTTGATGGACCCTACTACATGAAAATGAGAAATACATGAAAAATTTGCTTGCAATCACTTTTTTTCATGTATTTCTCATTTTTTGTGGAGCAAGGTCCATTGAAAGTATGAAAAATGGGTACTCATTGGATGAGGAATTAAATTTTTCATCCAACGAGTGATTTTGTTCAAAATTTGAGTAAAACCATATGGAGATAAGTTGAAAATACGTGTTGAAAAAATAGTTTTTTCCTTTTTCCCTCTAAAATTTGATGATGTAATCTAATATTGTTTTATTATTTCCACTATTATTTTATAATATATCTTAGGAGGCCCATTTTAGACCTTAAAATTTATCTAATGAACATGCGTTCCATCAAGATTAATGCAGGCCTCAAGAAATACATTGTGTGCCATAGAAAAGAAGATATCGAGCCACAAAAAAATTACGATCATTGAGAAACTATACTAGCCACAGATAGTGCCATAGAGAAATACATCAGTCATATGAACCACAAAGGACTTACATTGAAATTCATATTTCAAATGGAGGAACATTGACGTTATTTATAGTCTTTTCCACCTATGAAGGGTCATGACCCTTGGGCAGACCGAATTGAACTTGTATGAACGTGGTCCTTTTAATTTTTTACTTCGATTTTATTTATCAAGTACTCGATGATTGCTTGCCCAAGAAAATATTTGTCACGATATATAATAAAAGGAGTGTCAACCACATTACCAATAATATTTCTCATTAATCAATCTTGAATTTTCTCTTTGGGACAAGATGGGCTTTCCTTGGAGCAGATGGGTTCCTATTGGAAATTTTTCCCATAGCTGCCCTAATTTTCCACAAAGATCAACATAATGAAAACACCAAGTTGATCAGTTAGTGAAGAGCACAGATCAGTTAGGAAGGCTAGCGCTAGATTTTGGAGAGCAGTTCTTTGGATAAGTTGGATGGTGTTCCAAGGACTGAGAGGAGATCATTGTTTAGAGGGAGCCTCTAACTTATTCTCATGGAATGAGTGAATATTAGTAGTGTTGGAAGATAATTGGGTGCTTGAGTTTATAAATCAGGCTATAGTGCCACCTCAAAATCCCTAAAAATTGGCCTTGTATAACGAGAATGATACCAAGGCGAGGAGGATCATTCTAGAGGGGGTCAAAGACCATATTATCCCTCATCTCCATGAGAATAAGACAACATATGAGATGTTTAAAGCCATCTTATATTTTTATCAGTTTTCCAGTGATGTCAGGAAGATAGCTCTCAAGGAAAATCTAAGAAGTATCCAGATGAGCAAAGGAGAGCCCATCATCACATATCTTTCAAATTTCACTCAAATTCAGGATGAGCTAGGTGGTGTGGGTGAGACAGTAGAAGAAAAATACCTTGTGAGTCTTGTGCTTCTGAGACTCCATGAGTCTTGGTATGGTTTCCAGGATGTAGTGAGTGGAAAAGAAAAATTTCCTAGTTGGGAAAGGTTTTGGAGTGACTGCGTTCAGGAATAAATCTGGAGAGGGACAAAAGATGGTAAATTGGTGAAGACAAAGGACGAGGAGAAATTTTCCCTGGAAAACAAAGGAAACAAATCCAAGGGAAAGAAGGGCAAAGGCAAGTTCAAGACCTACCATAAGGGTGAGAAGAAGAAGAATTATCTAAGTAAGATCAAGTGCTTCCATTTCCACGAGTTCAGGCACTATGCTACAAAGTGTCCTAACATGAAGAAGGGGTTCAGTAAGGATCATGTTGTTGCATCAGATGAGGTAGATGGGACCCTGCTCCAACAATCCAACAACACAATCTTGTGACTCGTCCCGAGTCAAATAGGTACTGGGGTCTTCATCTTCATCTTCAATTCCTCGATGGAAACAATGAAGGGCGCAAGGATGCCCATGCTCCGATCGGCTGCACTCTGTGTTATATCCACCCATTTCACAGATGTCAGCCGCTCTGCTGCAAGATTGATACTCTGGTATGTTTGGTTCAGATTTTTAACAGCAACATCCAAATCCTGTGACAGCTTCATCACTTCATCTACCCATGGCTTCATTTGTTCGGTCACGACGTGCTTCTTTCTTTGCATATCTTCAATTTCATTGCGCAATATTTGTCTTGTCTGAAATCATGTCATTTATTGAGCAAGCACAAATGTAGATAGTGCCTCTTGAAGGTCATCAAACACCTGATTTTTGGCGTCCAGTTCCTATTAAATCTTCCTGACAAGGGGGTCCATCTGCATGGATGTCCATAGGACCATAGCTATCTCCAGTAGCTCAGTACCCTTTTCGAATGTTGCGGAAATACTTGTTGAAGCTTCTTTGACTAAGGCAGCGCATTGTGCTCACACTTCTAGCAGATTTTCCGGCTAAAGCTTGGCCGCAACTTCGCTTTCTGCTGCTCGAAGTATGCCTTTACTTCCTGAACTTCACATCTGGAAGCCTTCAGGGCTGCTACTAGACCTTCAACTTTGGCTTGTGGCACAGCTGAAGCAAGTATGGAAACCTCAAGCAAGTAACCACAAATTTGTTCAATCAGATTATCCAATTTTGCGCGTTGTGCCACCGCCACCTGCTGCATTGTCTGAGCCTGGAGAGACACTTTTGTCTTTGATGCATCCTTTTGCTCTACCTCAGTAAGTTTTTGGTGCAAACGCATCTCCTTGCACTGCATCTCATCTATGATGATCATTTGTATGGCATGTAACTTACCACTAGGCAGCATCGATAAATCAATTCCAACTTCTGAGTAGGTTTGCACCTACATGCGCAATGCAAGTTATTCTATCGTAACTACTACTCCAAGGGGCAGATCTTGCCATCTGATGTGATGAGGATCATACTTGTGCTCTCTTTCGCTTGATTCATGCTCGCTTGAATGTTATCAGTCTTAAGCTACAACACATGTCACCCAGTCTACAGAGCTTCAACGGTGACCTTATACTGCTCCTCCAACGCAATCCACCTATCCTCAAAGGCAGATGTAATCACATCTGCTATCTTGTCTAGGTCATCCTCCGTAAGGGTGACATCCTCTGTGCCTCTAGCCTTTAACCTTTCCTCTTCTTACACGCGCCCTTGGGGGTTTCAGCGCCGTGCTTGGTACCTCTGGGAGACTCAGCTCCAATACCATCTAGGCCATTTGTACCTCTGAGATCCACCTCGGGCTCCTTCTCCAGCTCTATTTTTTCCTTCTTGTCTGTTTCCTTCTCAGCTTCCTTTTTCGTGTCTTTCCCGGTGCACTTCTTAGCTTCTTTATCCTTTTCATCTGTTGTGGTCTCCTTTCTGGAAGTTGAGGTTGTGATAGGTTGGGTGGAGCCGAGCCCAACGTTCCATGCTTCTAGCCAGGTCACAATGACCTGGTCAATTTTCGCCTCTATCACCATATAAGGAATTTTGTACCATATTGGGTCCAAGCGCACCCGGATCTGCACATGGTGAATTTTCACCTGGAAGTCTACAATAATTTTGTACATTTCATAAGTGGTTGGGGACAACCGGGGCCACGAGTGGATAGCTATTGCCAGAGCTCCTTTGAATAAGACCCAGAAGATCTTATTTTATTTTACTCTCCTTGGGTCTGACGAGTCCCATAAATTGGCATAGCACGCCCCTTCACAAACACCAAGTTTGACCTCTGGGAGGACTGCACCCTCTGGCATCTCCCACGTGATTAGAGCAATTAACATAAGCAGCCAAGAATAACAAAAATTCTTCCCTTCGTCCTATGCGTCACGCACATTCTCTAGTAACTCTTTGCATAAGTATTGGGGCCAATTATAGCTCACCCCCTTCTTGCATTGTCCTACTAGCGTGATGACGTGCATAGGGACCACCGTGCATGATGACGGTCATATACATCATCAGAGCTGGGCGCAGTGGATATTGTGGGGAGCACAGAGTGCTCTTCAGATGGCACGCTCTCAGGGTTAGTGGCCATCATTCTTGGTTTGAAGATGAATTTAGGGTTTCTCACGTCAGATGTGGGGGTCTCACAGTAATCAGATAAATTCAAAGCACAACCTGTGGATAATTTCAAGGTGCGATATACTCAATTTCTTCCTTCTTGTCTGTTTCCTTCTCAGCTTCCTTTTTTGTGTCTTTCACAGTGCGCATCTCGGCTTCTTTATCCTTTTCATCTGTTGTGGTCTCCTTTCCAGAAGTTGAGGTTAGGATAGGCTAGGTGGAGCCGAGCCCAACGTTCCATGCCTTTGGCCAGGTCACAATGACCTGGTCAATTTCCGCCTCTATCACCATATAAGGAATTTTGTACCATATTGGGTCCAAGCATGCCCGGATCTGCACATGGTGCATTTTCACCTGGAAGTATGCAATAGTTCTGTACTTTTCATAAGTGGTTAGGGACAACCGGGGCTACGAGTGGACAGCTACTGCCAGAGCTCCTTCTAATAAGACCCAGAATATCTTATTTTATTTTACTCTCTTGGGGTCTGACGAGTCCCATAAATTGGCATAGCACGCCCCTTCACAAACACTAGGTTCGACCTCCGGGAGGACTGCGCCCTCTAGCATCTCCCACGCGATTAGAGAAATTAACATAAGCAGCCAAGAATAACAAAACTTCTTCCCTTCGTCCTATGCCTCACGCACATTCTCTAGTAACTCTTTGCATAGGTATTGGGACCAATTGTAGCTCACCCCCTTCTCTCATTGTCCTGCTAGCATGATGAGATGTGTAGGGACCACCGTGCATGATGACGGTCATGTACATCATTAGAGCTGAGCGCAGTGGATATTGTGGGGAGCACAGAGTGCTCTTTATATGGCATGCTCTCAAGGTTAGTGGCCATCATTCTTGGTTTGAAGATGAATTTAGGGTTTCTCACGTTAGATGCGGGGGTCTCACAGTAATCAAATAAATTCAAAGCGCAACCTATGGATAATTTCAAGGTGCAAAATACTCAAACAAAAAAGGAACAAAATATGACCCACGCCCTTCCTCTTATAGGTGATCCATGGTAAAAACGATCGGAATTTCATTAATTGCACCCTACCCCCGTAAAAACAGTCAAAAATTCCGTAAGATCTCCTCATTAAATGCAAAAAACCTGCTCCATTCAATGGTAAAATCACATTTTCACCCAGATTTAATGTTCCAACGGCAAGTTTCTCCTGTCGCGCACTACCTTTGCACTCATGTCGAACTTGTCTGTGTATTTCCTCTGCGCAGCATGCAGACAAGTGGATTCCCATTCTCTGGCCATATAGTCATTTGGTAGGCACAGGGTTATCCCTATACAGTTTCCATTAGATTTCATTGATGTACCTAGGAAAACTCTCACCGCGCAACATGGCCAAGCACACCACACCTCCATTAGTGATCTCTTTCACAATGTATGGCCCTAGCCAGTGCTTTCTGAACTTCCCTGGGTGGTACACAAACTGACTGTCATACAACGAAACCAAATCTTCTTCTTTGAATGCCTAATGTCGAATGTGTCTATCATGCCAGGCCTTTTCGTGTGCCTTTTTCACTTGCTGATGAAAGTTGGCAATAAACCGATCCTCTTCTAAGGAAACCATTTGCGCTAGACGTTCCTCCATAATGTCTGGCTCAGCCATATTAGTGAATGTTGTGATGTGCAGGCTTGGGAAAATATATTCCATTGGCATAATTGCTTCTTGTCCATAAACCATACTGAAATGTGTTTTCCCAGTCAACTTCTTGCATGTAGTCTTATAATCCCATAACACGGAAGGGATGTGCACATCCCCATCATTTTTATTTGCATTATAGATCTTTGTGAGCACATTCTTCAAAAAAAAATTGAAGGCTTCTATTGCACCATTTGCGTGAGTGTTATAATGAGTACTCTTTTGGTGATTTATCTGAAATTCCTCTATCAGAGCTTCAATGGTTTCATTAACAAAGTGCATACCCTATCACTCATCAATATCTTTGGGCACCCAAATCTAGTCAAGATATTTTCAAAAATGAAATGTGCAGCAGTGTCTGCAGTACAATATTTTACTAGCTTAGCTTCATCCCATCTGGTTACATAATCTATGGCAGTGATCATGTAACGTGCACCAATCTTCTTCCTAGGAGGGTTGATAGGTCCAAAAAAGTATATAGCCCATTTATCAAAGGCCTGCAGGCCATCTGTGGCTGCAATGGCATTTCATCTCTGTGTGATGGCTTCCTCATTCTTTAGCATGCATTGCAAGCTTGGCAACATGCATGTGCATTGTTATGCAGTGTGGGCTACCATAACCCAGCATGCAGCACCTTCTGCGTAGTAGCCTTCCCTGCATAGTGGCCTCCTGCCACTCCCCCATGAGCTTCAACCGAGATGTCATGTCTTTCATGTTCCAAAACATACCTCCTTAACACTTCATCCACTCCCAACTTGTACAGTAGACCGGAAATCAATGTGAAATCAGTTGCGCGTGAAAACAACTCCTTATTTTGTTGCACTGAGTATTCAGCATGTGCACTTCCAGTAGTCAGAAAGTGAATGATATCTGCAAACTGTTCATCCACCACCTTAATAGAAAAGAGTTGCGCATCAGGTAATCCCTCCTCCAGACTGGTTGGTTCCTCCCCACTCTCAATGCGTGATAGGTGATCAAGTTCAGCATTCAATCTACCAGGCTTAACAATAATTTTAAAATCATATTCCTAAAATAGTAATAGTCATCTACAAATATTCCCCCCCAACACAAGATTATTGACCAGGTATTTCCAAGTAGAGTTGTCAGTGAACATCTTGAAGTGCCCTCCTAGAAAATAATACACATATTTCTGCAAAGCATAGACCATAACCAATCCTTCCCTCTTTGTGGTTGAGTAGTTGCGCTCTGCACTGAAGATCTTCCTATTGGAAAAGGCAACGGTGTGATCAATATCTCCTTCTCCTAACTGCGCTAAAACAGATCCAAGTGCAATGTCGGATGCATCAACATGTACATGGAAGACCTTGGACCAGTCTGGGAATATTAAAATAGGTACAGTAACCATATTTTACTTCAGCAGCTCAAATATCTTTTGACATTCGTCATCTCAGAAAAAGAACACATCCTTCTTTAGAAATTTCTCTATGGGTGTAGTGATCAGAGCATAGCCCTGAATAAATTTTCTGTAATATTCGGTGTGTCCTAAAATAGAGCGCAACTGTTTTTCATTGGTAGGGGCCTCCAATTTGATAATAACTGTGATCTTGGCTAGATCTGCCATCAAGCCTTGCTGACAAACAATATGTCCCAACAAGATTCTAAAAGGAACACAGAATATACACTTCTTCAAATTAAGAGAGATTTGATGCTTCTTGCAAGTGTCAAGCATCATGTGTAGGTTGGACACATGCTTCTTTACCAGCCCAAACACAGTCCAATCATCAAAGTACACCTCCAGAAACTTGTGCATGAATTCCTTGAATATAGCTACTACTACGTACAAGAAGGTAGCAGGTGCATTCTTCAATCTGAAAGACATGACTGTGTATTGGAAGGTTCCCCATTCCATTGCAAAAGTGGTATTTCTTCGGTCTTTTGGCGCAATCATGATCTGATGATACCCGAGAAATCCATCAGTGAAAAAGTAAGCCTCTTGTCCTCCCACAAATTTTACATATATATAATAATAATAATAATAATAATAATTTTAATTTTGAAAATTTGTATTTTTATTTTTTATATTAAGATAAGTTACTATTTATTAAAAAGAAATAACTAATAGATGTGTTGAATTCTAAAATTGTACATAAATAATTTATTTTATGTTATTAAAATTAAAATATTTTATTTATTATAAATGGTAAAGTGATTTATGCACTAAAATATTTTGGATAGAACTTTAAATTTATACTTCTTATTTTTTTAATGTAAGTTCACCTATTAATATTTTTCTTTTCTTTTTCAATGTGAATGAGATAGTAAGACAAGTTTTTATCCAATTTCGATTTTTTTAATATCAAGTGTTTCTCTAAATACTTATTATTTTTTAATGTAAGTTCTCCTATTAACATTTTTGTTGTCTTTTTCAATGTGAATGAGATAGTAAGACAAGTTTTTATACAATTTCGATTTTTTTAATATCAAGTGTTTCTCTAAATGTTTGATAGAATTTATGTATTTTTCTTTTAAATGATGAGGTAAGTATGACAAATTCTACCAAATCAGATCGGATTCGGTGATGTACAATAAATTAGTTCTAAAATTAAGTAAACTCTTTAATGAATTGTTTATACATCTGATTAATTATAATATCTTTAATGAATTGTTAATACATCTTATTAATTCTAATATTGTCAATGTTTTAAGAATAAGTCCCTAATTAGGGTGCAACCACGGTGATGTTCCCCATGGCAATTGAGGTCATGAATAAACACACACAGGAGATGGTATGTGGGTGGCCCATCTAACGCCATTGCATGCTCGAAGTAATGAGGGATCTGCAGATCCATAGGATTTTTTCAGTTTTGGATTTGTGTGAGTGTCATTTCGGCCTCCAAGTGTTGCGCGCCATGTGCTACATACACACATTATTTGGGCTTTACTCTTGTTTTCTCTAGAAGGTGGTAAACATTTCTCGCTGGACTAGGGAGTCGGTGCGAAGGAGGAATAGTGCGGGAGACTGTCACGACACGAAGGCACAGTGCATATTCTGGTATGTTTCTCCAAATTTCTTGGTAAATGAAATGGAGGCTTCGCCTTAGACAATATTGAAAGAATGGAAGGGTTTGAATGGAAAATTGGGTTGTTGATTATTCTAGTTTTGTCTGCATTTGCTATGTCGATTTTGTTTTGTATGGCAATTTTCTAGCTCAAATGGGAATGTGTTGGATTTTATGATATGTCATCGAGATTATGCATCCATTTATCATAGGTGAATTGTTTTATCTCTGTTTTCTGTTGTCTCGGAAAGCTAGGGGTAGTAGAATTATTTTGGGTTTCAAAAGGGACCAAGATGGTAAATTCGGTGTGTTGACGCCTACTGGGTTCATTGCCTTTTCTAAGGCACAACCCAATGACATTTCAAAATTATGTTCTTCGCTAAGGAATGAATCATGGGTTGAATGCATGGTTAAAGGTAAAAATGTGTCTAGAAAAATTTTATGTATCTAACAGAGAAGAGTTAACATTAAATTTGTCTATATTATCATTTCAGGTCTGCTTAACCTATCAATCCCTCCAACTCCAACACTGTAGGTTTTATCTCCTGTGTGGGTTAGAGTGGCTCAGCAGTTGTTAAGTGGTCCCCCGAAAGTTAGGATGGTGAAGGATTCGGGTCATGGAAAGTGAGGGAGTGGTGGTTGTGCCAACAACCAGCCAAGAGACAAAGGGAAAGCACAAGGAGCTTTGACCAGTAAACCCCAACATCAGAGAGGAAGGAAGTCAGATGTTGAGAACATGCAAAGTATCTTGCATTAATATATCGTTGGGACTCTGGCACAAGTTAAAACCATGATTTCTTCATGGGAGACAGAATTAAATTCAAAAGCAGTAGCATTTCTCCCGGTTGAGGACTGGGCGACCTTGGTTTCTGACCCCAATAATACCCGAGGCCAGCTTACCCTGTTTAAGTAGTTAGTCCATCTATATTGGCTTATGAAGTGTATTATGGCGAAAGCCATTTCTGCAATGCAGGAAGTCGAGGGTCATCTGAAGGTTGAGGTGACTCTTAAAGATATCCAAAAATAAATTCAATCCATACAGCTACAGTTGCATCACTAGGACATTCGCCTTGGCCGAATTGAACGTTAGCTTCAGGGTTTGCATCAATTTGAAATGCCAGGGTCACGTGAAAAATACCTTGCTCCAGTAGAATCGTCTAATGATTAGCTACTAGGATGAATTGTTAATGATTTTGTTTTTTTCTTATGATCTGTATGGATAGAATTTACTTTAGTAGTCTTAAGTGTATATGGGTAATAGACTTTATGGCCTATAAGGCTTGGATAGACAGACTTAAATTGTTAATGTTTTGGATGGCTTATAATGATGTTATGTGGCCAACAGGCCTGTTTTCCTTCAGGCAGGTTGAGGCCATTGAATATTATATGATTATAACCTTATTTATGAATGAATGAATAGAAAGGTACTGCCAAGCTTACAAACAAAAAAAATGTTCTAAGAATAAGAATAAGAATATATATATGAATTATTTTTTTCAATTAGGCTAATTCTAGGTCGCGGCTAGCCCCAATATTGGATGGAAGAATGCTTTTCCCACAAGTGAGATGCTATCACTAGGCTTGTTCGAAGCTATGTCAAGCTTGGGCACCCCTTGGGATAGTTTAATCCCAAAGGTGGCTCCCATCCTCAACCTCTCCCGATGATATTTGAACCTATGACCTGATGGGGACTAAACCCCACACAAACCAATTGGTCTACACCTCATGAATTATGCATTCTTATATATATGTGTATATATATTTTATACTAAATTAAGAATAAGAAAATATTTTTTTATTATTACAAGTATATTGACTAATGTTTTTTACGTTGAGAAGCACTCTCCAACCCAATTTAAAATAAAAGTAACTTCATGTTATTCACCCATGGCATGAGAACCCATGGTATTGACCCATGGTATTCATGTGGAATATATCCTATTTAAAGGGAAAAATTAAACCAACCTAGATCCCTCTTAACCTTGGATCTACCAAGCGTAGAGGGATTAAATCTCTTCATATGAAAACATCTTTTAGAGTGAAAAGAGATTTGATCCCTCTCAACACTTGGTAGATCTAAAGTTAAGATGGATATAGGATGGTTTTTAGTTAATAATAATTTTTTTTTTTAATCAAAACAAAATTTTATAATTTTTGGAAAAAAACATATGTTGAATTTAGTAAGAGATTACATTATTTTGGTATATCAAAATTTCACAAAACAATACGTTGATCAAAGCTTATATCCGGAATCCTGAGAGACTTGATAAAATCTGAATTTCAAGTTAGCTTACAAGTGGATAATCTTACATATGTTCCTAATAAACATATAACCCAGTAATACATACTAAGGATGACTTTGAGGAAAACTTACTTCTACTTATGGCCCCTCTTCTGATTGAGATGAGCCCAGACCTTCGAACACCATGGGATCATGAATAAGGAAAATTTTAAGGTTTGAAATTTATCTTAAAGTTTAGAAACCTATTGACAGTGCTAGACCTGCCAAAATTCAGGGGATCTCCCCGATATGAAGTCCTAATTAGACCTCAAACCATTTGGTGTATGATTCCCATCCAGAATGAAGGCCCTATTGTTGAATTCTTAAAGATCTTCCTTTGCTCTAGTTGTCAGCAGCAGAGAGAAGTGCATATGTACTTTCGTAAAGAAAGGGGGATGTGCCTGGTGAGTGTTCAGTTGTGGGTGTGTTAATTTTATTCTACTGTAGGGGGAGATAAAGGAGTTCGCCTCTAAGGGAGGTAATAGTACCACCCAAGAAGAGACACACTTAAATAGAAAGGATCTGTCTAACATCCATTGGAATAGTCCACAAGGGATGTGACGATCATTACAACCAACAAATGAGAAAGGTATGCCTAATGTCTTGCAGAATATTCCACAAGGACGGGACAATGATAATAACCATTATAGCACATTCTCAATAAGATAAGTACTAAAATAACCGAAATAGTTCAAAAATGTTAACACATGTGAAAGAAAACATGAAATAAAAACATCTGTAGAATAGTCTTACAAACATTCACAATCCATGCATGAAGAACATACTGGCCTTAAAGAATTTTTTTATTAATTAAAAGTTACAAGACACATATATTCATTGAACATCACTAGATCTAATGGTGGAGCGTATAGCCACTCCTTGCTCCACAAAAGAACTAGCTTATCTCTGTAATGATTTTCGGGTGGAGCCAAGGTGAAAAGTTCCTTTTATCAAACAATGAGAGAGTATATATAACCAAAGGGTGATGCTTCCTCCTTGTGACTCTTTGACTTCCTATGAATGTTCAACTTACATGACTCTTCATATTCCATGTGTGTCCTTTGGACTTCCAGTTTACAATATATTTTGAATACAATTTACATGACCCATAATAGTGATGTGGCATATGACCACTCATGACATTACATGACATGATAACGCTGACATGGATTGCTTGATGATGTGGCAATTTCAAGCCATTCTTGTTGCTCATTGTTATATGTCTTCTTGAATATGATTTTCTTTTCACCTATCCATGGCTTGGTGATAAGGAATCTTCAATGATATCAAGTCTTGGATTGTGGTTGCAAACTAGTTTCCCTTCGCTTTCTCTTGATCAATCAACTTGTAATTTCAGCTACAAGAGTGTCTTTGAGAATGCTTCCCTCCTTCCTATCCTTCGTCATCATCTTTCCATGACATGATAGGGTGCCTATTCTTGCAATTCACTCGTGCTAAGATGACATCAATCCGAAAACCCCCTAGTCTAAGATGGTGCATTCTCATCCATAAACTAAGCCCAGAACAAGTGGAAGGCTAGGGAGAGGGGCTCTGTGACTATGCAGTTTCCCAAACCATGCAGACAAGGGGAAGGATTGAGCCTTGAGACTGCATAATGATCAATTTAGGCTAGGCTGAGGAATAAAATTGTGTAGTTCCAGGAGCTAGTGGAACAGGATAAGGAAATGAGCATTGTGATAAAATACTGCGTAGTTCTAAGTGACAAGGAAGGTTGGGCTACTGCACAGTTGTGCATTTCAACAGCTAATGGAATGAGATTGAGGCTTGTGTTTGTGAAGTGAAAAGTTTAAGCTGATTTGGGAGACATGATCGAGCAATTCTGAAGGTCAAGGTAAGGGCTTGGACACAGAAACTACGCAATGTAGCAGTCCTAGGAGGCAAGAACAATGCATTATGTAATTCCAAGCAGAAGGGTCACAGCTAGAGGACTGATATTTCACATTTCACAACTCAGGGGAGGTTGGGTGAAGCTAGGTTGCTTGGTCAGGAATTTTTTTCTGAAAAATGGCTAAGTGTGGGATCAATGAGATTAGTGTGAATGGTGATAAACTTTGACTATGATCACACACTTAGAGTAATTTGATGAATCAACAACATAGATCATACATAACACATGAACAAATAATTTCCCTTTGTGTGACATCTTTACGACTAATTACGACAAGTGCGACAGTAAAGATACACTTTGCGACAATCGTGACGACACTTGTGCGGCAATGCTCAAAACTTTGAAAATGAGTGTGATAGATACTTAGAAGGTTAGATAAACTCACTTGCACCAATATGGCCTCTTGAAATCAGTGAAACATGCTTATACACATGTTACAACAGCCAGCATGCCAAAATATAACATTTTTCCCAACTTGCAAAAGGGGACACAACACTTTAAAAAAACAAATGAAATGAGTTTCAAAGCTTGTGACGACAATTAACAATATCAAGGAAGGCTCTGAAATTGGGTATAGGCCAAAATTATGGAGGGGGTTGTCATAGCTACAACACTTGGCGACACACTGGCAAAATTCCAGCTTCTCTGTCTTGGTTAATTTCTTTCGTGCAGGGCCTTGGTTCTTCAGGGAGTATTGATTCATTGTGCATATTACTTTGGTTTCCCCATTAACCCCATGAATAGACAAAGTCCCCCATCATGCTTTTTCATTTTAACTCAACAGAAAATTAAACATTATCACAATGTTTTGAGTTGGGAAGGGTAGTGAAGCTCGTGAGTTTAATATTTTCAAAGTTCATTTTTCTCATCTCTAGTGTTGCTCCGCTGCCAACAGTCTTGGACAGTACCTCGATGGAGCCAGTATATGAACACAAACATTTATCCTCTACCAGCGAGCTTGAACAATACCCCGATGGATTTTGTTGCTTCACCTCTCTGCGCAGGAAGCCTTTCTCTTCTTTCACCTTTATTTATTTATTTAAAGAGAATTGTACATTGATACTTATTCATTTTTGGGCGGAAGAGGGATCCCGACTTATTGAGAGTAGGAGAGGTTGTTCATTCATAGAAGCATGTAAATACCTCTGATTTAGTTTTGCTCGTTTATATTTTTCCCCTTCTCATTTTTTAATGATTGGATAAGCATGGAACACCAAAACATATAGAACCGAATACAGGCACAAGGTTTCCCGCATAGACATGAGTTCATGGTTTGACCAAAATTCACCTTATCTACGGATCATATTTTCCGTTGGAAATTCATCGGAAAACATGCATAACCAACACAAGAAAGACGAACCGAAGGTTTATCCAAATTTTCAATTGTCACAAGAATCCTTTAGACTTTGGCCACACACATTATCAGAAACCAACACATGTACAAGGACAACACTTATTCACATACTGAAAACAAAGAAAGCAACAAAGAGAACAACAACAAAAAGAAAATACTATGTACATAGTGTAAAGCACAACTCCTGATTGTTATTGAAAATAATGTTTCAAATATTGGCCACTAGCAGGGCGAGAGTTAGTCTTCTTGTCAAGTTATTGAAGACGATAAGTGCATTGGCCAAGCTTTTCATGCGCTGTGAATGGCCCAATCCATAGGGATTCAAATTTAGTGTGTTTTTCTTTGTCTTCATGGGTTTTTTCCCATTTGAAGACTAAGTCACCCACACTAAAGTTGTTCTTCCCTGCAAAGTTCTTGTTGAACCACCTCTTGATATGACTCTGTTGGAGTGAGAAATTTTCTTTAGCTTTCAACCTTTATTCATGTAGCTTGTGAAGGGTGTCCATCTTATGTTGCATTAACATACATGTCTTGTTTTTGGATTCTTGTGAGAGTTGGAGAGCAGGAAAGTAGATGTTGGGCAGGAGGATGGCTTCTTTTTCATATACCAAGAAGTAAGGGGAGGTGTTCATGGAGGGCTTAGGCATGACTCGATCATCCCATAAGGAATTTACCAAAGCAGAGTGCTAGTTCCTATGTTCAAAGAATATGGTCTTATTAATGATGCGGATTAGGTTCTTATTCGTAGATTTAGCAAGACCACTCCCCTGAGGATAATAATTAGTATAATTTTTCAATACAATTCCATTTTCCAGTGCAAAATCATAGAGATTTAACAATGAAATGTATGTTGCATTGTCAAAAACAATTGAAGTAGGAATTATGAACCTAGAGATGATGTTCTACTACAGAAAATTAATGAATTCCTGATCATTCACCTATTTGAGTGGAACTACTTATGTCCACAGCATGAAGTAATTTGTGGCATTGATAGTGTAGTGGTGATGCTTTGATGAATGTGGAAATATTTCTCCAATAGTGTCCAAGCCCCATTTTGAAAAGGTTCTTCCACTACGATAGGCTGCAATGGGGCGACTGACTTCTTATTTATGTCGGCACACCTTTGATAGACTAGACGTTTGCGAGCATGAGCATGAGCATATTTGAATATTTAAAGCCAATCAAAATTGGGCTACGTGATCTTATGTGTATTTGTGTTTCCCACAAAGTGTCACTCGATTGGTCCGTCGTGGAGATCACATAGTACATTCTCTGAGTCATGTGCTTCCAAACACCTCAGCAGCACTTTGTTATGGTGCTTTCTGAAAAGCACCCCATGCACAGATTTGTAGGTTAATTCTTTAAGTATGAGTTCCCTCTTCTGTCATGTGGAAAAATGGGAGGGAATGGTGTCATGATCAAGGTATTGGTGCACATCTGTGTACCAATAGTTTGTGCTAGTAGTGGGGAAGGCTCGCTCGATATTGTACATTTCGATTTCTTGCTCCCACCCTAAAATATCTTCTTCTTCCTTTTTGTCCATTGCTTATGTTGCTAATCGAGAAAGACCATGGCCCTTGATTGTGTGAACTAGATTGATCTCTAGATTTTATTCTTGCAAACAATTCATCTAGTTCGTTATCCTTTCACCTGGATCTTGTTGAACAAGTAGTGATCTGACTCTTAGGTGTGGAACAAAAATAATGCAGTGATTTTTCAATAAATATGGACGAAAGTGCTTCACTGCCTTATATACCACATAAGCTTATTTTTCCATGGCGAGGTGGTTGAGTCTGGGTCCCTGCAGACTTGCACTCATGAAAGATATAGGTCACTCGTTGTTCAGATCATCCTTTTGTGTGAGTATAGCGGAAAGAGAAGTGTCAGAAGCAAAGGTGTAGAGAAAAAAAATTGTATTGAAATCTGGGTTGTATAATATGGGTGCTTCTAGGATAGCTTGTTTAATACAAGATAATGCATCCTTTTTCCCTTTTATCCCATTTTTAGATAGAGTCCTTCTTCACCATCTCCCGTATTGGTTTAAAAATCTGAGCATAGTTGGAGATGAACTTGCAGAGGAAATTAATATTCCCAAAGAAGGACTGCGTAGCCTTCTTGTTTAATAGGAATGGAATCAGCATGATTATTCTAACCCTCTCTGGGTCTACCTTAATCCCACTTTTGGAAATGATGTGGCCCAAGAGATTATCCTCGGACACTGCACCGATACTCTTCTTGGGATTGAGGGATATCCCATACTTGCGACATCGCTCGAAAATTTTCTTTAAGTGACGTATGTGGTCCAAGATTCTGTTTGGAAAACACTATTACATCATCAAGATAGACTACTACGCTCTGTCCAATAATCTCACGGAATGAGATGTCCATAGCGTGTTGGAATGTTGCACGAGCATTGATTAACCCAAATGGCAGTCACTTGAATGCGAACATGCCCCACTTTGTATGGAAAGCAAATTTAATCCTATCAGGCTCTAAAACCAGCACCTGGTTATATCCTGATTATCCGTCTAACAAAGAAAATATTTCTAACCCAGATATTGTTTGCATTATTTGTTCCATAGAGGGCATGGGGTAGGTTTCTTCATCCTAGGCATGATTCAGATTTCAGAAATCAACACATAAATGGATTTCCCCAGACTTCTTTTTCACTAGGACCAAATTTGATACCTAAGTTGAATGTCACACTTTGTATACGATCCGAGCATCCAACAACTTTCTTAATTATTTTTGAATAAAGGGCTCAATTTCGGATGTACTTTTCTCAATTTCTATTGAAATTTCTTGGCCCCTTCTTTTATCAGTATCACATGCTGGATGAATCATGTGTCATAATTCTTGAGCTCATCGTATAGCCAAGCGAATACATCTCGGTTTTTCTTGAATAGGTGGATAAAAGCTTGTCACTCCTGTGGTATACAACAAGTACCAAGATTCACATACTTCAGATCTTTTTATGTTCCCAAATTAATCTTCTCGTGAAACAGCGTGGAACTATGGGTATTAGCATTGATAGGTCCCCGGAAACAATTCTTCAAGTCATACAACTTTTTCCAAAGATACCACGCCCTTTGGCATGATATTTCCTTTACTTGCATTGATTGCATATTTCAACTCCTTCTCGTGCTCGTCTTCATCAGTCATTGTCTTTGAACACATCAGCATTTTCCATGAAGCACAGTATTTGTTGGTCATCATTAAAAACATGTAAATTAGTGATATTATTGGGGATGGATGGCTTATAAATAATTTCTACAGAAAATCCTTCACTCAACGAAGAAAACATAGCAGCAGGATTTGTTAATGCATACGCAATTGCGTTGTGCATTCTTGGAACATAAATAATATTAAAATCTTGGAAATGAAAAATCAAATTCCATTCCTCTTGTTGATAAATTTTAAGATGAGGTGACACACAATGCATGGTATCGTGTACCTGTCAAACAAAAATTTCCCAGTCACCTACTGAATTTAAGAATGCAACGTTGAGGTCAATGGCTCTTAGCAAGCCCAAAATGAGTGCCTCATATTCAGCAGTGTTGTTCATGCACTCAAATTCCAAATGGCTAGAGATAAAATGTTTTATGTGTAGCGGGTCTATTAAAATACAACCAGCTCCACATCCCTCCAGCGTTTTGGAACCATCAAAGTACAAATTCCATATATCATATGTACAATGACTATCAACTACAACAGTACTATTACTGCTACTACTAGTAGTAATTATACAAAGGCCATTTCCACTAGTTGGACTAGGAAGGAGCTCCAACTATGTTTCTCGTGGGACTAGGGATGGTTGTGCAAGATAACACCCCAGTTGAGTCTCCAGGAAGAAATTTGAGAAAATTATTTATGCAAAAGCCACTGGTTCATTTTTTCCATTCAAGGGAGTAACAATATGTTTCATATATCTCTCTGAGTTCACTCGAATCTGGTTTTTTCTACCCTTATACGAAAGCCATAGGTGTGACAAGTCTGTAGCAAGGTATCCTTGTACCTTTTTGGACTAGTCTCTACTCAGCAATACTCTGTATGCCTTTGGTATGTCCACAATCACTATGTTTATACATTAGTGAACTCGATCGTCAGATGATAGACAAATAATCACATCTCTGAGTTCACCAACTGCATGGAAAAGAGTCATGTCCAGTTGAATAATTTGTGCGTCTATTTTATTCCATTTTGCATCGATTTTATTTGAAACAGGTAATGGAATTACATTTATTGATGCACCTTAATCAACTAAGAAATTGTGTACATTGAAATTAAAAATTTCAAATGTTAACAAAAACGGAGGGCAAAGTGTATTTGCCTCCAATGTTAAAGCGTTAAGTACTAACTCGAGGGAACTAGAGCGCGTAATTAATCCCTTGTCTGAAGGGGCATCGTTAACTATGCAAGACTGCCCAAGTGCATGCAAGAGATTGTCTCATTGGCTCATGATCTTTGTTAACTCAAACATTGAAATATTCGCACGAACCTTCTTCATGTCCTCAACTATATTGTAATCCATAGCGGGAAGGATGGACGAAATGTCTAAGGGCGTGGCGTGTCTTGGTTTCTGACTGCTGAGTGATGGTTTTATCCTTACTATTTATGGAAATTGTTTTCGTTGAGACTGATTTCCCAGAATTTCTTTGAGTGTCATGTGTTTAAATGACGGGTGGATTGATTTTTCTTAACAAACTTTCTTTAAGTCTCTGCTTCATCAAATCTATTGTAGTGTTCGGCCCTTGGCTTCTCAAGTTGTACCAGATGGTTTGCCTCTAGGTCGGAGGATCACTCAGAGGTTTTTTCTCGGCTTTTCTCTCTTGGGTTGTGATTATGAAATTAATAATTTTTACTGCATGCCCCATACTTGGAGTTTCATTGGTTGTGGTAGTTTCTTCATTTTATTCTTTAGACTAAGTCGGCTCATCAACAATTACTGCATCACAGAGATGCGTAGCAAGAATGTTTGTGGCATGATTTCACTATGGACATGTTTTCTCAAAATGGCATGCTTGAAGATATGTACATTATGTATCCAAGGCCATACCATCGAGATTCAACATGACGTTCGAGCTTTGTGTAAAATTTGTTGGTTGGTTATTGTTGCTACCCGAATTTGCGGTCCTTCTAAGCGAGGTGAATCTTGGAGGCTTGCTACTCACGGTGGCCTCACTTGACCTTTGTTTGAGCTCTACCATATCGTTTGA
Source organism: Pinus albicaulis (assembly GCA_034641835.2). Taxonomy (NCBI): domain Eukaryota; kingdom Viridiplantae; phylum Streptophyta; class Pinopsida; order Pinales; family Pinaceae; genus Pinus; species Pinus albicaulis. Next base: position 1,134,886,672 of record CM076580.1, read on the forward strand.
TAGAGTATTTATAATATGGGTCCAGCTTTCAAGATCAGAACATTCTTTCTCTTTATCCTTGCTTACGGAGGCCTGACACCATTTACCTGTGTCTTTGGAGTCTTTCATTGGTTCGTCATCTATGATAACTCCAATTGTGTGCAAGTCCTTCTCAATCGTGATCCCCTCTTCATAATTTTCCATTAGTGTTTTTTTGTTTTTTGCTTCACAAAATGCACAATGTTTTTCGGCAAGGCAGAAGTGTAGGAAGCTATAGTGATGGAGTCATGAGGTTTCATGTTTTATGGAAATTTATTCAAGATGCAGTTGAACCTATGATTAAAATCCTTCACTCTCTACTTTTGATCCATCTTAATATTACCCAACTCTTTTACTAACTTGGCGGGGGTCTTATCATCAACAAAATTTTCAAGGAATATTTTCTTAAACCCCCTCCAATTCTAGATGGAGTTTGGAGGAAGTTTGTGATACCATACAGGTGCTATACCATCCAAGGTACATGGAAAAATTCTACATGTAACATCATCGTAGCGTACCTCAAGTGTTTGCAGATGTAGGTAAAAGTTGTCCAAGTGGTCTTCTGCCTTCACTGTTTTATCAAGGTCATACTTTGTTAAGAGATTTTCTGAATGCTTTAGCATTTTTTGTAAAACACCTGGAAGTGAAAGTGGGCCCCGAGTTATCCAATCCAGATCTTGGTCTGACATGTCTTCATCTTCGCTCTTCTCCTATTATTTTTTAGATCCTGATGGCTCTTCTTCTTCTTCCTCACTTCCTAACCCACGTAAATTTGAGTCTAAGAGTACAACGTTATCTACGTCCCACCGTGGAAGAGTGGAGGTTCTTCTGCATTCTCCACTGAGTCTATTAATTCTTCAAGGGTGGAAAGACGAAATATTCAAGGGTAGAAACCACTATCCCTATAGGTGTGGTTTTGTTCTTCTTTGGAGAATATGGAATACTAAGTACTCCCAATATCAATCCAACGGCTTTGCAAATTGAAGGGTTATAGGATGGATGTCCCAAATCCTATCATGTGGGATTTCACAAGTCGGTGTGGGCTTCTGCTAAAAAGAGTCACCAAATTCAGGAACATGAGTAGTGGGGTGCAATGAATGTTATTTCCTTGACCAAAATATGCGATGTTGGGGTCGGTGGGGTTATCAACCATAAAAAATTGGCAGACCTCCTTCTAGTGCCAAAAATTTTGACAGTGTTAGACCCACCAACATTTATGGGATATCCCCGATATGAAGTCCCAATTAGACTTCACACTGTTTGGTGTAGGAGTCTGATCCGGAATAAAGGCCCAATTTTTTAATCCTTAAATATTTCCCTTGGCTCTAGTTGTTAGCAGGAGAGAGGAGTCCAAATGTACTTTTTCAAAGCAAGGGGGGTGTTCCTGGTGAGTGTTAAGTTGTAAGTGTGTCAAGGTTCTTATACTGTGAGGGGAGAGAAATGAGTGTGCCTCTAAGAGAGAGGTAATAGTATCACCCAAGAAGAGAGACACTTGAACTGAAAGGATATGTCTAACATCTAACGGAATAGTCCACAAGGGATGTGACAGTCATTACAACCAAAAAATGAGAAAGGTTTTCCTAATGTCTTGCGGAATAGTCCACAAGGATGGGACAACGATAATAACCATTGCAACACATTCTCAATAAGATAAGTACTAAAATAACCTAAATAGTTCAACTACATTAGCACATGTGAAAGCAAACATGAAATAAAAACATTCGCAGAATAGTCTTACAAATATTCATAATCCATGCATGAAGAATGTGTTGGCCTTGAAGGATTCTATTATTAAGTAAAATTTCTAAGACACATATATACAATGAACATCACTAGCTCTAATAATGGAGTGTTGGAGCCACTCCTTGCTCCACAAAAGAAATATCTTATCTCTCTAATGCTTTGCAGGTGGAGCCAAGGTGAAAAATTCCTTTGCTCATACAATGAGGGAGTATATATAACCAAGGGGTGATGCTTCCTCCTTGTGACTCTTTGACTACCCTCATGATTGTTAGAATTCCTATGACTTTTCAACTTACATGACTTCATATTCCATGTTTGTCCTTTGTACTTCCACTTTACAATATATTTTGAAAACAATTTACATGACCCACAATAGTGATGTGGAATATATTCACTCATGACATGACATGACTTGACATTGCTGACATGGACTTCTTGATGATGTGGCAATGTCAAGCTAATGTTGTTGTTGAGTGTTGGATGTCTTCTTGAAGATTATTTTCTTTTCACCTCTACATGGCTTGGTGATAAGGAATCTTCAATGATCTCAATTCTTGGATAGTGGTCGCAAACTAGTGTCCCTTCACTTTCTCTTGATCGATCAACTTGTAAGTTCAACTACAAGAGTTTCTTTGAGCATGCTTCTCTCATTCCTCTCCTTCTTCATCATCTTTCCATGACATGATAGGGTACTTGTTCCTGAAATTCACTCATGATGAGACGACATTAATACGAAAACCCCCTAGTATAATATGAAGCATTATGATCCATACACTAAGCCCGGAACAAGTGGTAGGATGGGGGGAGGGGCTCAGTGACTATGGAGCTGTGCAGTCCAGGAAGGCAAGGGGAAGCCTTGAGCCTTGAGACTACGCATTGCGTAGTTTAGGATGGGTTGAGGAACAAAACTGTGTAGTTCCAGGAGCCAGTGGGACAGGCTGAGGGAATGAGCACTGGGAGAGAATATTGTGCAGTTCTGGGTGAGAAGGAAGGTTGGGAAGTTGCACAATTCAAGGGCTTAGGGAATGAGCTTTATGCTTTTGGCTGTGAAATGCGCAGTTTAAGTTAGGCTGGGAGGCATGGTTGTGCAATTATGGAGTTCAAGGTCGGGGCTTGGGAACAGAAACTGTGCAATGCCAAGCAGCAAGGTCATATTTATAGGACTAAGACTACACAATGAATAGCTTAGGGGAGGGTGGGTGAAGCTAGATTGCTTGGTCAAGAAGTTTTACTGAAAAATGCCTAAGTGTGGGATTAGTGAGATAAGTGTGAATGGTGATAAAATTTGACTATGATCACACACTTAGAGTAATTTGATGACTCAACAACATGGATCATCCATAACACATGAACAAATCATTCCCCTTTGCACGACATCTTTACGACTAGTTACAACAAGTGCGACATTAAAGATACAGTTTCCGACGATCGTGACGAAACTTGTGCAACAATGCTCAAAAAATTGGAAATGAGTGTGAAAGATACTTACAAGGTTAGATAAACTCACTTTGCACAAATATGGCCTCTTGAATTCACCAGAACACACTTATACACATGATACGACAGCCAGCATGCCAAAAGAGGACACTTTTCCCAACTTGCAAAAGGGGACACAACACTCTAAAAAAACATATGAAATGATTTTCAAAGCTTGCGACAACGATGAACAATATCAAGGAAGGATTTGAAATTAGGTATAGGCCAAAATTTTGGAGGGGTTGTAGAAGCTATAACAAAAAATTAGCAAATTTTATTAGTCCCTGAGTGCAAACTATAAATTGTTTGATGATATGTTTGTAAAAATATTCAAATTTCTAATGATATTATATAGCCTCTATAAAATTTTGGCTATTTTTAAGAAAAAATAATATTATACTATAGAATTTGGAAAAACATTTAAAAAAAGTGGGGGGGATTAACAAATCTTATTTTTTGGAAAAAGCATGGAAAATTATCCAACCTACAAATAGGAGCCCCTAAAATTTTCCCTGATCATGAAATTCATGGACTAATTCTCCTTCCTTTTGAATTTCTTGGCCAATATTTTCTATTCTCTGGTTATTAAAGGCCACTAAAACATTTCCTACCTATTTTGAAAGAAGAAAAATTCAGATTCCATATACTATCTGCCAACGAAACTATAATTTTTTTTAATTCCTCATTTTCAGAGATAGCTCATCTTCTCAATAGCCTAGACCTAATGATGCCACAAAAACAACACAATATAGAACCCTGGCACAAAGGCTCTGACTAGATAACATGAGTTATACCCAAGCCTCACCACTAAGACCACTTATGCAACCGCCACTAAAACCAAACAAGGAGATAGAATGAAGGATGCCACTAGAACCACCACTAAGACCACATCCAAGATATCGTAAACTTGATGCCACAAAGCTTGTTGAAAATCCTTTTATAAACCCCCAAACATCCATTACTCCACATATTCAAATCCAAAACTTCAATGGCATTGAATTGCCATGAACATAACCTGCAAATTCAAATGAACTGGGGGAATAGAGCTCAACACTTTGTCCTTCCCATGGAACAATTTACCCATATTCATTAATTGATTCATAATTAAGGAATCTTTGATTAATAGTGACTTGTTAATTAATCTAGGGGATTGAAATATAGCTAAATTCCCCATTTTTTAACAATGTTCCTAGACTTAAATCGATAGCGAACTTAGCCCAATGATTAGTGTATGAGTTTAAATCTTGTTATACATGCAAGAAGGAAACTTTGTCAAATGAGGAGAGTTGACGTTTGATTCTTGAAAGTAGGATTTTTATTTTATTCCCTACTTTACTAGAATGAGCTATCATCATTTTTATTACCAACATTAATTCTCTGAAGATCATTACAGATCTAATGTTTCACCCTTAATAATAAATATATTGCCCCATAGGGAGTAAGCCTCTACCGAGCTATTTGAGACCTTCCCGAGGCCCAATCATACTAAGTGATCATATTTCCTCAAGGTTCATAAAGACCCCCACCCACAACTACTACCCTTGGGTTATTTTTTGAAGCTTTGTTAAAGAAAAGAGAGAGTAACTACTACTGCAGCCACCATACTCAAAATTCCTTAGTTTCTTTTCTAATTTGCGAAGAAGGATACAAACGGGAACAGCGAGGGGAGGAAGAAGAGGTGTCAAAGCCCAAGGTAAAATTGGTTAACCATGCTTTCTTTATAGCTATCCCAAAACTACTCCATATCAAGATATATAAATTTTACATGTTCAACAAAGAAGGATTATTCATTAGAAGTTATTTTTTCTATCGTTGTCCATCCATTGTTAATCAAGGCCAAAAAAAACTTCTAGTAGTGAAACTTCAGAACAGAAACCCATATTATTTTAAAAGTTCATTTTTTTTCAAAGGCCAAGAACAACGTAAACTTTGAAACGGGAATGGAAACGAGTACCTGCTTTTTTTAGGTAGCAAAAAATGGTCTGATTTTGAAAAGTGCTCATTCAGAATACCCTTAATTTTTTTTAGCATATTTTTTACACATTAAATTTTCTTATGTACCAAGTATAGACATTACTTTTAAAATTTTATTGTTTTTATGTTGATTTTGAAAAGTGTTGAGTCCAGCATCATCCCCTTTCTTTAGAAGACTTATTTTTTACTTAAATTTTTCTAATCTATTAAATGCTAAAATTATTTTCACTTACATATTTTGTTTAAGTGTTTTTCAGGTATTTGTTTTCTTGTTTTTCTTTTGATTTTTTTTTGTAGAGAGATATTTGATTTTTTACATTGTCAAAAATAAAAAAAGGTTTAAATTTTAAAGTGTCAATCTTCTATCTAATTATATATTGTTAAATAATATTTCATTGCACATGAAATAATTGCCACTACAAAAGAAATAATTTTTAACAATTTACATAAAAAAACACATTTTGAATATAAAAATAACTGAAAATATACACATTTTGCGTCTTTTTTGCTAAAACTAACATGTCAAATAAACCATTTTTATAGGAAAAAAGTAACAAAAAAAGTATAAAAATTAACAATTTTTGTTAATTTTATGTGAAAAGTTAATAATAATTACAGTTTTTTTCAAAACTTAAATGATTCACATAAAAATGAAGTGAAGATCAAATTATACAAATATTAAACATATAATAACCATAATTGAATATTTATTTCTTCTCATAAAATGTCAGAGTCAAAAAATTACAAGTATAACTTATGAATAGCTACAAAAAAATGAGCTTCATTTGGAAGCTTAACTTAATCTTTAATCAATAATATCATGTAACCCAAACTCTTCATCTTCAAGAGTATCATTATTGTCCTCCTCCACAATATTTTCATCATTTGCTTCAGTTTCATCATTTTCCTCTTCTAATGGATCTTTGATGTCTGTGAACGTCCCAACATATGCCTTTCCAATCATTCCATCTAATGGTGGTTGAGGTTCTTTTGCTTTTTTTGCCACACGATATTCTTTAAAATCCTTTTTTCTCAAACCAACTTCTTGCCTTTCATCTGGAATAAATTGAAGAGCATTGATTCTTTGATGAATAAATTTGCGTTGTACTCGGTCTTTTTCAATGGAAATGCAATTTCTTCCTTTTTGTAAGAAACATGCTAGTGTTATATAAGAATGAAATTCGCTGTTGTATACAATAAAATTAAAAAAGATAACAATGAATTTCATTCTTATATAACAAAACTTACTTGAGCCTGAAAATAAATCCAAAACCCAATCTCCTTCATTTCAACATAAATCTAAAATATATTTAATCAATGACTGTGGTTTTTTGTATATGTTAACTATCTCTCCTTTTGCTTCTTTATCTTCATATGTTAGTTTTCTTATAACAGCATCATGGACCAGTACTTGACTATGATTATTTCCATCTACTTGATTGAAAAGAGTACTCTTGTAGCTATCATCCTTTGTCCAACTTTCAACATGAATAAACTCACAGTCACTTATAATTGGTTGGTTTCAGCCACAAATAATATTTGGCTTTTTCTTATAACATGAAATAGTAAAATTTCAATTAACTTGTACATAAATTATTTTTTTAACATTAATCAAATATACAATTTCAACGTCTTACCATGTAAGTTGCATCCTTGACTTTGCTTTTCCCTTGAAGCTTGATAATAAAAACCCCAATTGTGTGTCTGAATGAAATGTCACAAATCTCCAAAGTGGTGATGTTGTGACTTCTAGAAATCCCGCAACCACTTTACTAAATGCTTGATAAGTATAAGGGTCACTATCATATTTAATGTTTGGGATATTGAAACCATGAGGAATATCTGCAATAACTAGGGAATAATCCCTTTTAGGTATGATTTTTGTAATGTCTTCACAATCACCTGATATTATTTGATATTGGATAGTGTGGAGCCCATTCCAAATGAAAATATTAAGACTGGGATCAAGGTCAACATCACTAATACGTTGTTTTCTTATCCTTTCCATTTTTGTTTTTTCAATAAAGCTTCTGAAACTATCTGGTGCTCCATTTGCATCTTTCTTCATCTTTAATAAAATAAACAAAAGAAATGTATAAGTTATAAATTAAAAATATTATACATATGAATAGAAATGAATGTATGAATGAACATTCATTTTTAAATGAAATATAAAAATCTTTTAGCATTGATGTAGAACTTGAATCTCGGTAGTTGTGTAGAACATCATCCCAACTATCTTGATTCAACAATTTAACCATTTGTTCCTGTGTTATCATATAAACCTTGTGACTGAATAAATGAAGTAAACAATGTTAATATAGTGTTATTTATAGCAAATAATACCAACAAAAATATATTATATTTAACAAAAAGCTATAATAATAATAATAATAATAAAGTAAAAATAACAAACTTACTTTAGAAATTCCTCAAAAATTTCATCCATTTATAATTCTCCTGACTTTACATGAGATAATATTGTTTTGAAAAGCTTTTCATCCTTCACTCCTTGCATTGATCTCAAAGGTGTGATAGTCATATCTTCTGGAAGGAGCTTCATTTTAGGCTCAGATTTACTGTTGGTACATATCAATGGTTTAGACCTTTTGACCTGCTGACTTTTGATGCCAACGTTCTCCCACAACTAAAAAATTTGATCAATCAATTCCCATATCTCTCCAGTTCTAAATGCCAACTGGAAAATGTTATCCATACCTCTGAATATTTAATAATTTTCTATGCCACCTTTTTAACTTAATTTTTCTTTGATTTGATAATCGATTTCCATACAACATTCCTTCCAAAATGCATGATAAACCTATAGCTTAACACCGCCACATTTTTCTTCAAATTCACTATGAATAAATCTGACCCTTTGGATTAAAGTCATAGACATCCTATACTCATTATCATAATTATGATCCCATGTTAATAAATTTTCTTGTGTATCTGTTAAACCAGCATAAATGATACATTTCATTGTTTCAAAACACGAGTTATTGGGATATTCCTCCATTAATTGCCTTTGAACTTCTACAAAATGGTTGCCTGCAAGTACATAATATTTGTATTCAAGACATTTTGACTTTTCAAATGATTCTTTGTTAGGAACCTGACTTGGATAAACAAGAAGAACGTAATCAACCACATGTGCAAAAGGGTTGTACCTCCTCAATGTTTTCAAATTTTGAACATGCAAGTGGTGTGGCTTTCTAATTTGATATTTGAGTTGTCCTTCATCTAGCTTGTATACTTGAATGACATTAATTTGGAATTATCGACCACCTTCAATTAAATTTGTCTTCGCCAATTGATGTCGAATGGCATTTTGTTTTTTTTTCATAATGCCATCCTCTAAATCAGCTCTTGGCGTAATGATTTCCATGTTTGCTTTGGTGTTTTCACTAGGCCCTTCACTATTGTCCATGATTTATGAGAATGAAAAAAATTTTGTTTCTTCCTCCTATGGCTTATGATATTTTCTTGAACCAAAACAATCTCCTCATCATCAATTGTAAGGGAGACATTCTTGGGAATTCTTGTTTTTGTTTTTTTATGGCTCTTCTCCTTGTTAACATCAGTTCTAATCTGATCCTCAGATATGGAAACACATTCAGCATCTTCAGCTTCAGCTTCAACTTCAACTTCAACTTCTTCATCTTGAAAAGTAACATGTCTACCTTTACTAGATTGATCCCTTTGATACAATCTTGTAGCAACATGAAGTTTTTTTTTTTTATTCTTTCCCATATCTTCTGCTTCATGTTCATGGAAAATGGAGACTAAATTCATAATATCTCACTCTATATAATATATTCCCCCCAACATAATTGAAATTCCCTCAGTAAAATTCTGTAAAACAAATATAATATGTCAATATTAACTAAGTTATTAAAAATACAATGATACATTTTGAATAACACAAAACAGATAAGTGTAAATAAAAATACTTACAATCTTCTTTGCAATATTTTGTACAATTCGTTTGCATATCTTTGAAGAATCTTCCCTCATGTTATAAGTTGAAAATGTAAAATGATATTTATGTTTATCATGTGACTTTGGTAGTTTTGATAGTATATAAAAACTTTCAGTATTTGGAAGAATATATAGGTCTAATACTTTTCCCACCAGATCATAACTTTCAGCCTCAAAATTCTTACTATAATATAGATATAATTGCAGAGATTCGTCTTCTATATCTTTCAGAAACCATGCATATTTTGAACAATTCACTTCTGTTGATTTCTTCCAGTATGAAACCAACTTATTTTCTTTTGTGGATGCATCTCCCACATTTTCAGTAATTAATTGAGGTGTAGTTCGTCCAGCAATGTTTTTTCAAAAGGCCCACCTAGAGCTTTAGATAATGCAAATGTTGACTTGGGTCCAGAAATATTGACAGAAACCTTCCTTGATGTCATTTTCCTGCAAACATATATATATATATATATATATATATATATATATATATATAGAGAGAGAGAGAGAGAGAGAGAGAGATAAATTACTAAATCACAAAAACAAATATCTTACGTAAACAAGATAAAAAAACTTGTTTTAAAAAAAATGATATTTTTATACATTTTTTCCATGACAGAAATCTAAATTTTTTTTTTTTTTTTAAATGTCATCTACCCAACCCACCTTCAAATATATATATATATAATTTAAACAAGTTGTTTTAAAAAAAAATGTTTTTTTAATATTATCTCCTCAACCTCACTAAAAAAAAAAAAAAATTATATGCTCAAAGGGCCAATTCTTAGAATCGGCCCCTCTGTTTGCCCGAGGGGCCAATGGGCACGCCCACTTGGGCCAAATCAGCCATGTGCTACCTCGGGCGGGCCCACCAATAATGGGCATATTAATTTTTTTTAATTTTTATATACAAATAAATAAATAAATAATCATTTTCTACCTAAAAGAATTAATGGAAAAAAATAGTAAATTTTTAACGGAAATAAAAAACTTGACTTTAATTAATTTTAACAACTTGCTAATTTCAAAATAATAGAAACAAAACTAATCTTTCAAAAGTGAGAATATCTCGTTGACAATGTTGCTCCGCTAGAAAATCGTTCCAAGATTTTAAACAAACCTCGAGAAATCCTAACGTCACATGTGGAATAGTGAAATTGAATTTTCTTATAAAGTGGAAATAATGGAATTGTTTACAGCGAGGTTAATGTGGGATTAAAAATAATTATGAATATTAGAAAAATAAAATTTATAATGTAGTCAAAGTTATATAATTTAATTAAAACTATTTTAGTTTGAATACAATTATTAAGGGAAAAATGTCTACGGAATTTAATTCGAAATTAAGGTCCATATTATGAGAATATTTTAATAACTAATTGTTACACAGCATTTTGTCACCATCCCTACAATCTCCATCCCGAACATTGGAGGACCATTTCAGTGACTTTTGTGTATTTTCATACCTTGTAAAAAGTGTTATTGTATCCCTTGCCATGAGAAGAACATTTCCTTTGTTGACCATTCCTGGAACAGGCTCTCAAAAACATATGATTTTGGGTCGGCGCTAGTAGGCAGTTATGTCATTGCGCCCATAGAGAAATTAGCACTAGGCCTCGCGCCCATTAGCACTCTATCTCAGTGGACTACCCGCGTCGAGCTATTTTTGGAATATTTTTTAAAATAGAAGAGAAGTTTCCATTCCCAACCACTTTGTGAGGGATTCATCATGGTTTTTTTGACTAAATAACATCGAAGTCCTTCCTTTGGCTTCTTGTTTCCTACATTTGAGAAACTCCCCAAAGGATAATGCCTCCCTTCCACCTTATGAGGGATCCCAAACCACCTCCTCCTCTCCTATAAATACACCCTTATCACATAGTTGTAGCTAGCTGAACAATCCTTGTTGAGATTCAACAAGATGATGAGCTTAGTGAAAAGAGTCGCCTTCAGCTCGGTCGGCCCTGGGCAGGATATTTTTTTGGTGCAAAAGTCTATTTTTAGACCTGCCTATTTTTAGACATGTCAATCATATTCTAAGGAGTTGCAGTGGATGCTATTTGTGGATGGTTTATCAAGTTGGAAAAATAGATGAAATTCTATTTTTAGAATATTGGGCGAAGTCTATTTATAGATCGCTGATCTAAAAATAAATGCATGTCGATTATTGTTAGCTCTTAATAATAATTATACTCTAAACAAGAACTTATTCTCTTGGAGCACTTTGTTTTAGTGCACAGATGTGGCACATCAGTGGATTGGGGGAATTACGCAATTCTCAAGGGTTTACTGGAGCTAATGCATGGAGAATTCAGTTAGAACTCAAGTGGCAGAGTTATGACATAGTTGGAAGAGTATTTATGGAGTTGTATTTAGTTTAACTCAGTTAGACTCAGTTGAGCTAGTTGTATCTAGTATAACTGAATGATACACTAGTGAGAGGAGTGAATTAATTGTTACTTAATTCATAAATAATAACTCATTAATCAATTGAAGAATATATTAGCTAACCACAAAGGTACAAGTGCGTCAAAGGAGACCAATGGAGAGATAGGTCAAAGGGCAAGATAGACTATCAGTTGTGACTATAGTGGTGCATTGATTGCATCCAAAACTCAGTGGAGATGCAAATGAGGATTGTGCAAGCAAGGCTGGAGTAATTTGAACTCATTCAGAGCCATTCTTCAGCAGGGATTGCGCAATAGAGGTAGGCTAGCAGGTGGCAAAGATCCGTGCATGGATTTGCAAGATTAGGCCTGATTAGTGTGTAACGATTGTATTGTACTAAGAGCTTGATATGATCAGCTTTGTATGAGGATTTTTAAATGATATCTATGACATATATTATATACAGATAGTTGAGGTTTTCAGCTTCAGGCTTTCCCGTTAAACAACTGTGTTAATGTGTGTGAATTTTTATTGTTTCATGTGTGCATTGCAATCTTGATTTAATTTCCGCAAATGATCAATGGTGGAATAGATTTTGTATTTTGCATGAAAATAGTGTGAGATCAGGAGAATATTGGACATATAATACATAATTTATATAATTTCTACATGGTATCAGAGCTGTATTGATTATTGGAGGAGATTGCAATTATTGAAGCGATTGAGTTTTGTGCTAGTGGAATTCGAATTTGTTGCAGTGTTATCTTGGTGTCGAAGTTGAGCATTCATTGAAATGTATTTCAACGGATTGCAATTGGAGTATGCCCTTGATGGGAGCTCGATTTACATAGCATGGAAGGACAGGATGGAGGCGGTGCTAGATGATAATGGGTTGAAGGAGTTCATAGATGTTGATATTCTGAACCCTGCTTCTAGCGATGCAGCCGCACTTGACGCATGGCAAAAGAAGGTAGCAAAGTGTCAAAGGATTCTGTTGGAAGGTGTGAAGGACCACATTGTGTCCAACCTTCACGAGAAAGCCACTCCATTCTTAATGTGGAAGGCTTTGACAGACTTGTTCCAAAGCAGAAGTGACCAGAGGAAGTTGGCGCTTAAAGACAAGCTCAGAAAAATAAAAATGGAGAATGGCGACAGTTTACCAAAATACCTCACGAAGTTTGTCCACTACAAGGATGAGCTGGGAAGTGTGGGGGTTACTGTTGATGAATAATACTTGGTGAGCTTGGCTCTCCTTGGGCTTCTGAAGATTTGGCATAGCTACGAAGACTTTGTCAATGGATGGGAGAAACTGCCAGGATGGGAGCGACTTTGGTCAGATCTTGTGCAGGAGGAGATAAGGCGGGGTACCAGGGATGGATCTTCATCGAAGAATGAAGATGAAGAAAATTGTGCTTTGGCTGCCAAAGCTCGAAAAGGAAAAGGGAAGAAATCTTCCAAATCCAAAGCTAGAGGAAAGAAGCAAGATTTGTATAAGGTGAAGTGTTTTCACTGTCACCAGCATGGGCATTTCACCACTAATTTCCCATAGAAGAAGAAGAATAAGGGTTTTTTTGGTTCTACAGAAGGAGATGCCTTAGCCTCGTAGTTTGAGCTCGATTTTTCTTTGATCGCATGTTTGGTTTCAAGTGTGATAGGATCGGTGTGGTTTCTTGACAGTGGTGTGTCTTTCCATATAACCGGAGACAAAGATTTGTTTATTGATCTGGAGGAAAAGGATCTTGGAGTGCACATCGAGATGGGTGATGATGGTAGATACAGTGCGACTGGTATCAGGACCATTTCCTTTGAGAGGGAGTTCGGTAAACCTTTCATCTTGAAGGATGTCATGCATGTTCCAGGATTGAAGAAGAATTTGATCTCCATGGCGATGTTGGAAGACAAGGGTTATGATGTTGTTTTTAGCGAGGGAAAAGATTTCCTGCGCCATAAAACAACTAATCAAACTAGGAGGATAGGGATTCAAGTTAAGAATATTTATCAATTGCAGGTAGGTGGTTGCGCTACAATGGCAGGCAAAGCAGAAGGAGTGGTGAGCCGAGATGAGGGCGAATTGTGGCACAGGAGACTGGGCCATCTTCACCATGGCGCTTTGAAAATTTTGTAGCATATTTCTACCGGGCTTCCCAAAGGTACACTTGCGCAGTCAGATCAGTGCAAGGGATGTACTTTGGGAAAATTTGTGAAGACCACTTTTCATGAGAAGGATAGTCGTGCTTCGACGATCCTTGAGATAATTCACACAAACGTGTGTGGACCTTTCTCAGTTGCTTCAACAACAAAGCATAGGTATTATGTGATATTTGTTGATGACTTTTCTCGTAAGTGTTGGATATTCTTCATGCAGAAGAAGAACGAGACATACTCAAAGTTCTGTGAGTTCAAGGTGTTGGTTGAGAAAGAGTCGGGGAAGTAAGTGAAAGATCTCCAGAGCGATAATGGTGGTGAATACATCTCTGGTGAATTCAAAGACTTCTGTAGCAAAGAAGGAATTCGAAGAGAACTCATAGCACCTCATAACCCACAGCAAAATGGGGTCGCTGAGAGGAAGAACAGAACGATCGTGGGTGTTGCACGGGCGATGTTGCATGATCAGAGCCTTCCCATACACTTGTGGGCTAAGGCATGCAACACTGTGGTTTATGTGCAAAACCGTTGTCCTCATAGATTACTTGGCATGAGTATACCCAAAGAGGCGTTTTCTAGTAAGAAGCCTGATATTTCTCATTCGAAGATTTTTGGCTCACCTGTTTACATTCATGTGACGAAGGATGCCAGGAAGAAGCTGGAGCCGACCACAGAGGTTGGGATATTTGTGGGGTACACAGAAACACCCCACAATTATCGTGTGTATTTTCCAGACAGTTGAATGACAGTCGTGCGACGGGATATCAATTTTCATGAGGAGAAAGCCATGAAGGTGTCGCTTGAGAGGGAGCTACACTTGCATGCAGAGGAGGAACTATTTGTTCCTAAAGATGAGCCTCAAGATGTGGATCAACCACAAGAGGAGGTTCATGGAGTGGAAGAAACCACTCATGCAACGCCAAACATCAAAGGGCAGAAGTGCACTACAGAAGCTGAGCAACTGAATCTTGATGCATTGCAGAATGTAGGAGTTCCTACATCACAGTGCAGACAGAGACAGTCACCTGACTAATTTACTGGATACATGGTTCTGATGAGCAAGTGTATCGTGATGAATCCATCCTCTTTCGAGGAAGCTGTGGAGGATCCCACATGGGTAGATGCCATGGTGGAAGAGTATGATTCAATTGTCAGAAACAGTGCATGGGAGATTGTCCCAAGGCCAGAAGGGAAATCAGTGGTAGGTTCGAGATGGATCTAGAAAGTGAAGCAAGTTGTTGATGGGAGAGTTGAGAAGTATAAGGAAAGATTTTTTTCCTAGGGCTTCTCACAGATCAAGGGGATCGACTATGAAGAAACCTTTGCACCTATCGCAAGGTATTCTTCCATACATACCATCCTTTCTCTCTCAGTGCAGATGGGTTGGCACATTCATCAGATGGATGTGAAGACTGCATTCCTCAACAGAATCATTGAGGAGGAGGTGTACATTTAGCAGCCTGAAGGATTCGAAATCTTTAGCAACAAGTCATATGTGTGCAGGCTCAAAAGAGCATTGTATGGGCTGAAACAAGCACCTCGTGCTTGGTACACACGGATAGACAGTTATTTCACCGGACTTGGTTTCGCAAAGAGTGAGGCGAATCCAAACCTATACCAGATTGTGGTGGATGGTAAGCTTTTGATCATTTTGCTTTATGTAGATGATTTAATACTAATGGGTGATGAACTTTTGATACACTCATGCAAGGCATATCTTGCAAAGGAGTTCGAGATGAAGGACTTGGGCCTCCTTCATTATTTCCTAGGATTGGAAATTTGGCAGTGGAAAGGTGAATTGTTTGTGTCTCAAGGAAAGTATGCCCGGGAGATACTGGAGAAGTTTCACATGCAAGGCTGCAAGCCTATCGACACTCCTCTTCCTGGTGGTTGGAGGAAGGAGGATGCTACATCGGCAGAGGTAGTGGATGCCACTGTTTATTGACAGTTGGTTGGTTCTCTCATGTATTTACTCAATACACGACCAGACATATGCTATGCTGTGAACCGGCTTTCACAAGTGATGGTTAAGCCTACCAAGATCTTTTGGAAGGCAGGCAAGCATGTCCTTAGGTATCTCAAGGGCACATCTGAGTATGGATTATGGTACAGAAAATCGAATGAGGTGAAGCTGCATGGCTTCACGGGTGCAGATTGGGCGGGAAGCCCAATGGACAAAAAGAGCACATTTGGAGGGATTTTTAGTATCAAATATACAGTAGTTTCTTGGTACAACAGGAAACAAATATCTGTGGCACTCAGTTCAGCGAAGGCCGAGTACATGGCAGCAAGTTTGGCTGCATGCGAGGCTATATGGATGAGAAATATCCTAGTCAGTTTGTTTAGTTCTCATTTAGATCCTACTATGATATATTGTGATAACTAGAGTTGCATTAAACTATCAGTTAATCCAATATTTCATTATAGATCTAAACATATTGACATTCGGTACCATCATATCAGAGATTGTGTGTAGCGGAGGATCATGTTGCTTTCTTACATTCCTACGGAAGATCAGGATGCAAATATTTTGATGAAGGCGCTCACCAGGAGCAAATTCAAATACCATAGAGATAGGATCGGGGTGGCAGATAATCCCTATCTTATTGATAGGGAGTGTTGAGATTCAACAAGATGATGAGCTTAGTGAAAAGAGTCACCTTCACTAAGTGGGCCCGTAGGCTATTTTTGCGCAAAGTCTATTTTTAGACTATGTCTATTTTTAGACGTGTCGATCATATTCTATGAGTTGCAATATGCTATTTTTGGATGGTTGGTCAAGTTGGAAAAATAGATGGACTTCTATTTTTAGACATTTTTGGCGGAGTCTATTTTTAGACTGCCAGTCTAAAAATAGATATGTCGGATATTATTAGCTCTTAATAATATTTGGACTCTAAACAACAACTTATTCTCTTGGAGCACTTCAGTTCAGTGCACAGATGTGGCACAGCAGCTGACAGAAGGAATTACGCTATTCCTAAGGGTTTTCTGGAGCTATTGCATGGAGGACTCATTTAGAGCTCAAGTGGCAGAGTTATGACACAGTTGGAAGAAGTAGTTATGGAGTTGTATTCAGTTTAACTCAGTTAGACTCAGTTGAGCTAGTTGTATCTAACCTAACTGATTGATACACTAGTGAGAGTGGAGTGAATTAATTAGTTAATTAATTCATAAATAATAACTCATTAATCAACTGAAGAATACATTAGTTAACTACAGTGCATGGCAGTTTCAGTGGATACCAGTGGAGAGATAGGTGAAAGGGAAAGATAGACTATCATTTGTGACTATAGTGATGCATTGATTGCATCCAACACTCAGTGGAGATGCAAATGAGGATTGCGTGAGAAAGGCTAGAGTAATTCGAACTCATTCAGAGCCATTCTTCAGCAGGGATTGCACAGTAGAGGCAGGCTAGCAGGTGGCAAAGATAGGTGCATGGATTTGCAAGATTAGGCCTGATTAGTGTGTAGCGATTGTATTGTACTGAGAGCTTGACACGATCAGCTTTTTATGAGGATTGTTACATGATCTCTATGGCATATATTATATACAGAGAGTTGGGGTTTTCAGCTTCAGGCTTTCCCGTTAAACAATTGTGTTAATGTGTGTGAATTTTTATTGTTTCATGTGTGCACTGCAATCTTGATTTAATTTCCGCAAATGATCAATGGTGGAATAGATTCTGTATTTTTCATGAAGTTAAAATAGTGTGATATCAGGAGAATCTTGGACATATAACACATAAGTTATATAATTTCTACAATCCTTACTATAGTTGGTGTGAGAGTAAAGTAGAGAGGAATCCATTGTCGAGAGAGAGTCTAGGCCCATTGCTTCGCCAAGTCCAATCCCGGACGAATTATTGAGACATGTTTGACTGGACCCGTTGAATGAGGTTGCAACGTCAAGGCTCTTTTGGTTATAAACTTCTTCTCTCTACTTATTAATACATGACTAGTTTTTTGGTTCCCATTTTTTATTTGATCTATTTAATCCTATGCAATATGTTTGATTCTTCTTGACCAATCGAATAGTTATGAATGCAAATATGTTTCTGTATGTTGTCATTGTTATTTGATCCTTGTGCAGGTACACGAATATTACCATTGAGGACCGCGACGTGTGAAGACAAATATTAGGAGATTGATGCTACAAGCTATGACAAGAGCGTTGGAACAAAGTTAGGTCATCTATCCAACTCAGTTTCATTCATAAACTATGAGTCCGAAGGATTAGCAGGTTCCCTTGTTGTTAGACCCACTCTAGGGCTAGAGGGATCGACTTTGTCCGTAGAGGGGATTTACCTGCACAATAATTTGGTGACCATACTGGGGATCAGTGTGTCCATCGTCTCTCGTTGTTTTTCTATTGTTTTTCTTTTCAAGTCGAATTTGGTCATTTCATCATTTTTCTGCTTTGTTTGACCTGTCTGACTGTTTTCAGCCATCCTGTTCAATCCCAGATTTTCAAATCTGACCTCTGCTCAGTGGTTTTTATTGTTCCCATGGTTTTCTAGCTCAGTGCTGCTTTTTCTTGAACATTCACACCGATTGGCACTTGTTGCTTTTGTCACACGTGCGCCAACCTCTGTTTAGAGCGAATTACAGCTAAATAGACGCGTTGAATCCTGTAGGTTAAAATTTATCATTTTTTCCTGAGTTTTGTCAATTCTCCTTGCCTATGGGTTGAATTTTCATCTTTCAATTGATCCACTAGGATTGTTTTGACTCCCCTGTCTCATTCTTCTCAGCTGTTTGTCCCTCGTCTTATCAGTGGAGTTTTTCATCCTAGGGTTTCTAGGTGTCTCATGTCGCGTGTTTGACTCTCTCCTCACTAAGCCTTCTAAGTTGAGTTTGAGTCAGTTTGGTCTCTATCATTTCAGTTTTTCTACTGATTTTTTTAACTTTTCTTTTGATTCTATGTGTCTTTGGTTTTTTGAATGATCATCTCGGATTTTGTATATCTCTCCATGTGTCACCTTGACCATAGATTACATTGCTCGTTGAATCGGTTCGAAAGCCCTCTTTTTGCTTGAAGGGATGCATCTATGTTTTGAGTGCGTTTGATGTTTGAATTGACTTGATCTCTTTGCTTCAGATCGTTATGTTCGAATTACTCAAAACTAGTGTCTATTTTGCTTTTTAGTGTAATGACGCATTTTTCTTCTCATTCATCTAGAAAGAAAAAATGTGCATTCTTTCTCTTAGTTTGAAAATGAAAAACATTCTTTTGCATTAGTAGCTTATAGTGAACAAGGAAAGAGTTTTTGGTTTTCTTCTTTGGTTGTCTTAGATGCATTATTGAAATTTTTCTTGTGATTCGATTGATTGTTTCTTCATTATAGACTACTATCCTTCTCTTAGCAAGCATTCATCAAATGGGAATGATTTTATTTTGCATGTACTTGTGCATTAAGGATTTGAGATCACATTTAGTAAGGCCTTGAAATCGCAACATTAATTCAAGATCAACTTTAAAATGAATTTAATCAACCCAAGGAAGCATTGAAACCTAACGCACATATATCTAGAGGTCTAGGCTAGTGACGTGTTCTGGCGTCATTAAACCTAGTAGTTGTTGTTCACCATCTGGCTTTAGGCAACACTAGCATGGAATTGTGCTCCCCGTACTGTTGAGTATATAAAGGGAGACCCTCATAGGTTGCAATACTTTATCCATAGGAAGCTGAGTTTGCTGCCCGATAACCGTGATACACCGAACACAGCATTCAGGGAGGTTGCCTGTACGTACATCAAGTCCTTGGTCATTTCTCTTTCATTTGATCACCAAGGTGTATATTGCAGTTCACGGAAACTTGGTACACGCTCTTGCTTAGATTCCCTGAGTAGTCATTTTGGTCTTTTCATGACTCTCTAAAATTAAAAAGATCATCGAGCACTTGTCCTTTCACGCTCGTTCAACTTTAAAGTGACTAGAGTCACCTTTTGCCTATTTCTCAACTCTTAAAACATGAAATAGTGGAGTTTTGTTTCAATGTCATAAAATTAATTGCCCAAGATCACATGCTCGTTAAATATATTTTCTTGGCTTGTTCTTAAATAATTCCTTAGTGTTTGGTCTTGAAGCCTCGAATTGGCTATCTCGTTTCCATTCTGTGTTGAGACAACATCATGGTGGTAGAACCACCAGTTTCATCGTCCTCTTCATTGCCTCCTAGTGGTAATCCTTCTCCTAAAGTTTCTTGGGAAGCATCTCAGCCCACTAGGTTTGTTGATTTTTGGGAGTTTATCCTTCTGAGTATCTTACCTCTCGCTACCCGATCTCCTCTTGAAGAGCTATTTGATATCAATTGGAAACCTCAGGATGCTTGGTCTGGTTTTGGGAATGAGGAAGAGTTCCCTCCTCTTACTTCGGAACCATCTTTACTAGCCACTACTTTAATGGCCAATGCTTGTTGCGTTTTCGACGATCAAATGGCTTCATCTAACATGGATTCTTCGAGTCCTGTCAGTAGTGAAGAGCTTTATGTCTGTACAGGAGATCATCAACTCCCCCTGGAGAATTTTCCTTATGTCTCAAGTCAACCTTCCTCACAACCGGTATCTTTCCTGCGCGGTTATCATACTTTGGGTCAAATCATTTCTGGTGTTGCATCATTGTATTAGAGTCTAACATGGTTCGATACATCGACTTCCTTTGGGGGCTCTTCTATCTCGGTATCGAGGACATCACCCTCAACCCCTATGACATCGACGATTGTGACCTTTTTTCTTATCCGACCCACCATCTACGTGGCTTCATATGCACTGGCTGTTAGTATGACTCAGTCATCAACAATGTATTTTTTTGTTCGTTGGTCCATTTTTATCAATCCCATGATACCTGTCAGACCCACGATGAGTAGATCATAACCTCACATTTCAAGAACCCAACTTGTTATTAGTGCGCCTATGGCTTCTTCTTCCATTCCTGGAGGTTTGACATTCGATGAGTATCTGTTGGCCATACAACAGTAGAATTCCACTCCTTAGGGTTCTCAGCAGCTGCAAACTTCTGGTAATCCTCCGTATCATTTTGATGTGTATGGTAATCCTATCTATTTCCCTCCGATTATTCCCAATCAGACCATATACCAACTGGGACAACCCTATGGTCTGCAAGAACAACCCTTACAGGGACAACCTTCTGTCCAACAGATACAACCCTCTGGTCCACAGGGACAACCTTATGGTCCACAAGGACAACCCTTACAGGGACAACCTTTGGTCCAACAAGGAAAACCCTATGTTCCTACTGGTCAACCTCAGGTTCAACCAGGTACATCTTATGTTCCCGGGGGGGAATATATCCGCAACATGGACAAACTTTTGTGCAACAGCACCAGCCTTACATTTATCAAGGCCAAACTTTTGTACAACAAGGACAACCCTATGGTCCTGCATCGATTCAACCTAGTCTTCGGGGGCAACCTGGCCCATCCTAACCATCGGGCCAGCCATTTCCACATGGGAAACCTGTTGGCTCTCAGCATCCAGGCCAACCTGCTCCGCAGGGACAACCTATCCAACCACAGTATCCAGGTCAACCTGCACTCCAGGGGCAACCCGTTCAGGCCCAAAGCACCACTTACATGCCTCAAGGTCAATCTTAGTTGGCATATAGTCTTCCCCAAGGCATTACTTACATTCCTCAAGATCAATCCCAGATAGTATACATTGCGCCTCAGGGCACTACGTACATTCCTCAAGGTCAAAATCAAGTGTTTTATAATGCACTTCAAGGCACTGCTTACATTCCGCAACAAAATCCATATGTTTCCCAGACATGACCTCAGTGGTATGTTCAAAATCAATATCCTGGTCCTCAACCCGTGTATGGGCAGAACTATCAGGCTTACAACCCCTATGGACAGAATCCTCTGGGACAAAACATATGGGGGAAAAATTTCTCTCAACCGAGGTGGAATCCTAATACTGATCTTTATCGATGACTTGCAATGCCTTTCAATTTTCAATTACCTTTCCTTGCTATGTTGGAACAGCCTGATGTGTCGAAGTTGAAAAACAATCCGATCCTTCATAATCCATATTGGCCTCCAGTTCCGACCAAAATTCCTGGCGATTGTCCCAAATTTGAGGGCAAGTCCGGAGAAGACCCCCAAGCACATGTTATGACATACCATCTTTGGTGTTCCTCTAACTCTTGGGTTGATGATTCCATTTTATTACGTCTTTTCCAACAGACTCTCACTAGTGTCACTGCCAAGTGGTACATTGAACTATCCTATGCCGTCTTCCAATATTTCAACTCTTTAGCCATGGAATTTCTCACGCACTTTCAGTTACCAGTTTGGTATGAAATTGGGACACACCTCCTCACATCCTTGAAGCAATATAGAGCTACTCATATCTATGATCATATTCATGAGTGGAGGTGTCGTCATCATCTGATCAAGTTTTAGATTCCTGATCAACTTCTAACTGATTGGTTCACTACCTCCTTCATTGCTTTGATTGCTAAGGACATTACTATGGGGGCATGCGTTACTAAGGAACAAGCCGATTCTCGTGCCCAATACCTTGATCTTGCATGCTCTCAGTCCAGCACATTGTATGAACTCTTGCCCGATGCCCCTCGACCTGGAACTTCCAAACTGCCAACGATGTCATCCGTCGATGGTATCATAGGTTCCATGTCTCAGACTTCTGAGAAGTCTTCTCCAAATCCTACGAAGAAAAAATCTACTCCTTCCAATGATACTGCTTCTCAACCACCTCCAAATTATGGTAAAACCGCGGAAGTGAATGTCGTCCAATCCATTATGGAAAATAAAACTTCCAAGGGTAAGAAGAATGGTAAAGGTAAGGCCAAAGCTGATACCCCAAAACAGGATTCTCAGAAATCTCGTGCTGATGATGGTTCGCAATGCAAACTGAAGTACCATTGTTTGATTTGTGATGAAGAGCATTACACCAAGGACTGTCCCCAACGGGTCGAGGTGAGTCGATTGATCAAGGGCACCCAAGGCACTCTGTCTGTTCTTAAAGAACCATTTCCATCACAGCAGACTCAATTGGTATAGAAACCTCAGTCCTCTGCCCCATTTGGCTCTCAGGTTTTTATGATGAATGGTCTTGCATCCGTTTCTATTGCCACCCGATTGAAAGATTATACCGAACTGCGTCAGGCAGCCAGGAAGGAAATCGTTGATGGTCCTCCTCCCCCACCTGCTTCTGGCCCTCTTCAAATTGAAAGGCCTGGTACTAAGCCCATTATATGGCCACCATCCAAAGGTGTACTATGTAATTCTTCTTACAACCCTAATGCACGTGCTACTCAGCATTACAGTATTGTTGAGGATTTGGCTTAGGCACCATCTGCTATGTCTGCATTGGAAGTACTTCAGAGTTGTCCATCTCAATGGAAGGCTTTTTTATCTGCTATCGGAGGGGTTGATCTCGCTGATTCAAGCCTTATCACTTTTAATTTGGAAAATTTCATCCCACGACTCCCTCACCAACTTGCACTGATTATTCAAGTTGGGATTAATGGAAATAATATCCATCGAGCAGTCGTGGACAAGGGTGCATCTACCCGCGTCATGTCATATTCCTGCTGGAAAGAAATCCATTCTCCACCTCTCAATTCATCTCCAAACACTTTAGAAGATTTTTATGGAAGGGAATCTCACCCTCTCGGTGTTCTCGCTAGTTTACCTATTACGTTAGCAGGGAAAACATTTAATGTCGAGGTTGAAGTCATTGACACCAAGATCAACTATAATATTCTCATCGGTCACAGTTGGACTCATGCCATGTTGAGTGTTCCTTCCACTCTCTTTCATGTTCTTTGATTTCCACATGAAGGAAAGATCATCATTTTCGATCAGTTGACCTTTTTCACTTCTTCGTCTTCTGAGATCAACTTCCTATATGTAGATTGTATTCCTATGCCTTATGAGAGCATAGGGTCGGGTCTTTTCAAATATCCTGCCCTCATGGGTCTTTTTCCTCTTACTCCACCCAACATTGCTCAGGTTAACATGATCTCTAGGTCTTCTGATCCGTGGATCATCCCTTCGCCTGACTAGATTGATTCGATTGGTGACTCAATGTCGTTAAGCCCAATAGAGATTTATTATTGTGAACTTATTTAGGTTTCGGCTCCTCCTCCCTCTGATCATGCTCCTTTGAGTATGTCTCTTGACACTTATTCAGATTCACCTGATCCCTTACACGAGATATTTCCCACCGATGAGGCCATCGTGGAAACTATGTCTCTTAAGGATCCTCCTTGGGATGATATTCATCATCGTTCCTTGTTCATGCCTAGCCTCGAGGCCATGTCTACTTGTCTTGATAAGTTCGCTTCTCAAGTTCCTTCTCATCCGCTTCAAATGCCTATCTTGATGCACAAAGTCTTTGCAGAAGGTAACTTGGGAAATATCACACAAACGATGCTTATCGACATCTCCGTAAAACCAGGGGTTTTCAAGAACATCCACATTATGCTGACCTGTTCTCCTGATGAGATCGAGTTCTATACTAGTCTCTTCCGTGAGTTTCGCGACGTTTTCACTTGGTATTACAAAGAAATGCCCGGCATCGATCCGAGTATAGTGGTGCATGAGATTCTTACTTGTCCTGGTGTGAAGCCTATTCGCTAGCGTCTTCATCCTGTGCACCCTAGAAAGGTGGCCGCTATTAAAGGATAAGTTGAAAAAATTCTTAGAGCTGGTTTTATTTATCTGATTCCCTTGACAGAATGGGTTTCTAATATTATTCCTGTGGATAATAAATAGGGTATTATCCGGGTCTGTGTATATTACCGTGATATCAACTGTGCTTGCCCTAAGGATAATCATCTCACTCCTTTTATTGATCAGATCATTGATGACTATGCTGGGTGTGAGATCTTCTCTCTTATGGATGGGTTTTCTAGGTACAACCAAATTAATATTCTTCCGACCAATCAACACAAGACTGTCTTTATCTATCCTTGGGGTACTTTTGCCTATAAGAATCTCCCTTTTGGTCTTAAAAATGTTGGGGCTACATTTCAATGAGCAATGCCATATGTTTTCCATGATATCAAGCACATTGTTCAACCTTACCTAGATGACCTTCCAGATCATTCGACTAAGTGTAAAGACCACCCAAATCATCTCCGTCAAATATTTCTTCACTATCGACTCTATAATATTTGGCTCAATCCACATAAGTGCATCTTCTGCATTGACTCTGGTGGGCTCTTAGGGTTTATCGTCTCTAAATATGGAATTCGTCTCGATCCCCTCAAATTCGAAGCTATTTTTAATCTCCCCTCTCCTTCCTCCTTACATTAACTACAAAGTCTTCAAGGGAAAGCTAACTTCCTGCATCATTTTATACCAAATTATGTTGAAGTGGCCAAATGATTTACGCGATTACTTAAGCAAGGAATATCGTTCCTCTAGGATGAGATTGCCCAAAAATCCTTCGATGCACTAAAGACATTGCTGATCAATGCTCCTCTGTTGCATCCTCCCAATTATCATCATGATTACTCCCTCTATTTGGCTACTTCGTTTAGCACTATTTCCATGGTTCTAGTACAAGACGACGATGATGGTTACAAGCACGTCATTTACTATTTGAGTTGCAATATTCTCGATACTGAAATGTGTTATGGACATGTCGAGAATTTGGCGTTGGTTGTTGTTCAAGCTATTCAATGTTTGCGTCACTATATTCTGTTGCGCACAATGACCTTGATTTCTGATTGCAACCCCATGACTTACATATTGACTCATCAATTACTGGGGAGAAAATATTCGAAGTTTATTTTTATCCTCCAAGAGTTCGATTTGAATTTTACTACCGCAAAATCGAAGAAATCATTGGTTTTCACCAATTTGATTTTCTCTCTCCCTTCTGATTCTGCTCCATCTAGTTCCGAGGAACACATTCCGGACGACACAATTTTTCTTATTAGCACCCTTGATCCTTGGTATAGTGATATCATCATATATCTTCAGACTTCCACCTTCTGATCTGAGTTGACGAATGATGCTCGTTGACGCATCTACCATCATTCGCAACATTATCACATAGTCAAAGATACTCTCTACTGCATCGGAGATGATTATGTTCTCTACCGGTGTTTGACTCTTGAGGAGGCTGAAAAGGTCCTTAATTATTGCCACTTTGGCGCCTGTGGCAGTCACATGTATGGATATGCTACTGCACAGAAGATTTGTCGTGCTAGCTATTTCTGGCCCACTATCTTTAAAGACTACTTTTTTGTTGTCCATAAGTGTCACGATTTCTATATTTATCAGCGCAAGATGTGTGCACCACCCACACATCTTCATCATGTCATTACCGTTGGTCCCTATGCAAAGTGGGGCATCGATTTTATGACATGTAACCCTCACTCGGCTGAGGGTCATGCTTATATTATCGTAGCGATTGATTACTTCATGAAATGAGCCAAAGAAATGCCTACACTTACAACTGACGGTAAGACAGCTACAAAATTTCTCTTCAATCATGTCATTACTAGGTTTCGTGTCCCTCAAGCCATTGTTACTGATCATGGTTCTCATTTTCATCATTACATGATAGCTGAGTTGACTTCTAAGTTGGGTCTATGTCATGGTAGCTCAACGTCGTACTACCCTCAGGCCAATGTCCAGTTTGAAGCCATGAACAAGGTTCTAGTTACTATGCTTCAACATACGATTGGGATGCACAAGTCAAACTAGCATCTCATGTTGTTTTCAACTATCTGGGCTTACCAAACCTCAGTGAAGGATGCGACCAGATTCACTCCATTCTAGCTTGTTTATGGTCTAGAAGATACCCTTCTGATTGAATGTGAAATCCCTTCCCTCAATATAGTTGTTGATTTTTTCCTAATACTTCGCCAGAAGAAGAGCATCTTCTATATATAGAGAGGCTTAACAAAACTCGTCGCTTTTCTGCTCTTGTCATAGAAGCACAGAAAAAGTGGGTCAAAGCTCATTTTGACCAGTCAGTTTCCCCTCGTTCCTTTATAGAAGGATACCTCGTCCTCTTGTAATACCAAGCTCATGATAAGCTGGGGGCATGTAATATCCCAAAATAGGGAAAATATACACTATTGGGAATATCTTAAGATATTCCAAATGTGGAGCTACAGCAATACATGAACACAATATTGTAAACACAGCAAATATGATAATTTCATGAGAGGGAAAAATATTTAGCCATCATTCTATTAATGGATCAGCAACAATGTACAAAATATCATGATGGAAAAGCCACTCAAGCCATAAGAACAAGTCTCTAATGATAAAAGCAATAGATACATGAGATGCTGCAACTATATAGAATGTTGGAGAGCAGTGACTGCATAGTCTATATTACTGTAGTTGCTACTGCATATGTACATACATGGAATATGGCTGAAGGAAACAAAATAAATGCCTAACAATGAAGATATGGGCTCCAATACAGGATTTCTAGCCAACCCGAAGAGGATTGCTAGAAATGCCGAAAAACATACAATGTGACAAATAACCCTGGGGTTAATGTGCCACTGAAAACTGGATCTGATATAAAATGAGGCTATGACGGATCTGAAATATTTATGTCCTCCTCCAATGGTATTTCTAATTAGAAGGCTAATCCCTCTACTTAGAAATAGACCCTCCCGATGAGCTCAATGAACCCTCCCAGCAACTGCCTCTGAAAATAACGAATATGGACTGAAACTACACCGTGAGGGATGGTAGATAGTTGGCCTGATGCCAAAGATATGAAAATATGCCCGAGATTCCTTCTTACTGATCCTCCAATGGATAGACAAACTCTCCAGTGAAAAACAAGCTCGGAAATGACTCTAAGAGATCCTCCTTTGCTGCACCCTGCAACACAACCTAGTTCTAAACAAAAACTGCGTTGTAGCTGAAGGAGGTAGCTTGGAAAAAATGCAAGAATGAGGAAATGTAGCCCAAATAACCTCTCCTTCCTGAGGATGAGGTAGGGATTCCCGACCGAGAACACCCTTGTGCTAAACAGCACTGCAACCCTGCTAAACAGCAAGAGGAAGCAAAGTATAAACAGACCAAAGAAAATAATAATCCAAGCATGAATACAATGGCTATCCTCCTCTCCATATATAGCAAGTTCTCCTCTCCACCATGGATCCCATCCATATGTGCCACATATCCCATGCAAGTTGTCCTCCATTAAGACTGTGCAGTCCATCATGGAGATGCAATGTATCTAGACAATGGATGTGGACTTGGTCAAATATGACTAAATAAACATGATCTAATCTTTTTCACACCTGTAGGTGCTCAATCCAGATGCTTATTCTTCCCCTTTTCACATGAATAATGTTATTTTTCCTCCTAAAGAGGTTAATGGGCCTCCCTACCCATTTTATTCATCTAATGCTAACTAAAATGTTCCTTTTAGCTTGAAGCTAAAATTTGGGAACATTACAGTCCTCCCCTCCAAAATGATGCTTGTCCTCAAGCAACTGAATAGAGAGAGAAAAATTCCTCCCCTTATCCTCTTGTGGCCTCCTCATCAATAGTCCCCACCACTACTCAATATAATCTGCAACAAATCTTCCCTCCAATGTCTCCTCCCAAAGATGCATGACCAAATGGCTCACATCATGAAAAGGTGGAAGGTGTAAGTGGAAACCTTCTTGATGTCTCATGGCCTCCTCGAGGTAGGAGTGATGATACACATGGTAAATTTCATTCCCAATGAGTGACCCCTTCACCCATGCTATCATCCAAAATGAAATGAGCCATTCTAGGTCGCTCATCAAAGAAATATGCAACCCCGGTTTTATGCAATGTGTTGGGGCTGAATGGAGAGTTTATATTTTCCCATCCAAGTAGTTTCTCTCTCCATTTATCGTAAGTATGAGGGGGTTTCTGATATTGGGCTGCAATGCCATGGCCTTCAAAAATGGCCCAAGCTACCCCACAAGATAAGTCAACCATGAAGTGCCTCCTCCAAGAACGCAAGTTCTCCCAATGGCTCCTCCTACATGAAGGAAAGAGGTGTGTTGTGGAAATCATGGTGTGCCCATTGTTTCTCCTGAAACATACAACATGTATAATAGGGAGAATCATACTCCAAATGGGCATCTCCATCTCAAATCCCACTCTCCAAAAAAATCTTTCCATGAGTATAAGCATATCAGCAATATATGGAAGCAAAATACTATGAAAACAAGTTGCCAAATGACAACTAAGGAGTGAATCATAGTTCCACACAAGGAACCAGCACAGTGCATTCCATTCCTGCCTCAAAACAAAAAATAACAAGTGCTTCACCAACCACTTGTTTGCTGCCACAGTCATCTCATAAGATGGAAACATGAAGATACAATGTGGTGTCAATGGTGCACACCAAGGATCATGTGGCTTCCCCCACAAACCACCAATAAGGTAGCCAAAATCAATGCTACAAGTAGCTACAAGTACATCATCATACAATATGCAAGAAGGGATAATTCTTCTTGATACATCATGTTGCTCAAACAAGGAAAATAAGTACAATACAAAATGTGAAACTATACCTCCTCCATCATGTACCTGAGATCTTGAGCTGAAATGGCTCAACTGGAATCTTTCCCTCACCTCCAATGAGTAGGGAAGTGGCTATGACCTCCTCTATATCACCATCCAGGCTATGCATCTCTCCATATGCTGTAATATGTCATGTTGGATGCCCTCCCAAATGAACTCCTCTGCCAAGGAAAGATATGCATCAAAATGCATGGAAAAGAAGTCCTCATGTGCTGCATGTAGCAGCTTCTCCTTGAGCTTAGAAGCTATAGTAAAGAAGACTCTGCCATAAGAATAGATGACCATATCATCCACCATATATTTTTCATCTCCATCAGGGTCATCAAGAATCATGCAAGCACCAAGAGCCTTGGAGTACTCTACCAAGAGTTGAGACCTCCAATATGGATCAATCCTCCCAAGAGACAGTGTTGGTGATCTGGCATGTGAAGCTCTCCTCATGCTATTTCCTGCTACTTTGACATCCCCCATGCCAAAGTATTCCTACAAAATCTTCACCTATCCAAAATCCAAGAGTGGTGAACCAAAATACAAGATTTCTCTCATCAACTCTAGATCTGGTGGCCTCCCAGGTGGAATGCCTCCATGTAGTGAGACATCAAAATATGAAGTGGACTATATATATGAGTGGACTGAGTTGTCCCTCTCTTCATTGCACAGTGCAGTCCTCTCCTTATGTGCAGAAACCTCCTGAAATAGATAATGGTGAATGCTCATCATCCCTTGATGCTTATCCTTCTCATCTTCTTCCATATATGAGAATGCCTCATCCCCAATGAGAGACCCTTGATCTTGGTCATCTCTTGAAGGAGAAGACTCCATGTCTCTACAAATAGAAGAGGGCTATTCAAGAAGTGGGGATATTTTCCTTGGAAAACTATCATACATGTTCTCATCCCCTTTAAAATTATGGAGTGGAGTTGGTTTAATAGGTCTCTCCAACTCATGCAAAGTGTTTGAGTTTTTGTTTTCAACAAATGATGGTTCACAATGTCTTCTATCAAATCTTTTCATCAATTCCTTAGTGAATCCAACTTAAGTTTTTACATTTTCATGAAAAAATGAAGTAGAATCATTAAACCACCAATCATGGGCCATACCTTTGAGGTTAAGAACTGCTACTCTGATGGCCTCCTTCTCTGAATCTTGGTGTAGCTGAAAATAGGAATCTAGCTCTTCTACCCAAGATTTTGTTGTGCACTCTGCTGATCCATCAAAGTTAGATAGGAATATCCTACCTCTCTTGCTTCTTTTGTGGCTGCTGGATCTTGACTCCTTGAGTTTTCAAAACCCTTGGAAGTCTAAGTGCTCTTTGAATCTCCATGATTGAGATTCATACTCCTGAAGATAGTCACTCAAGGTCTCCTCCCTTGGTGCATCTTCTTCCTCCATCCTTCTCACAGTAAATGTGGGCAATAGACTGCGTTGTGGATCTGCATGTGTGGCTGAATGCTCACACCCATCATAAGAATAACTAGGGCTTGCTTCAAACCCTCTCAGAAATATTCTACACTCCTCCCCTTTCATCTCCTTGAGATCTTCCTTGATGTTCTTCATATCTTGGAAAAGAAGCAGGGAGACCCTCTCTCCCTTCATTCCTCCAAATAATGGAGTCATGATTTTGTTTCTTCTGCATAACTTCTCTCTTATATGAGAAGCTTCTCCTCCTAATGGAATAATGTCTTGGATGCACAGGCTGAGCCAAGATTATGCTCTAATACCACTGTAATATCCCAAAATAGGAAAAATCTACACTATTGGGAATATCTTAAGATATTCCAAATGTGGAGCTACAGCAATACATGAACACAATATTGTAAACATAGAAAATATGATCATGTCATGAGAGGGAAAAATATTCAACCATAATTCTATTAATGGATCAGCAAAAATGTACAAAATATCATGAGGGACAAGCCACTCAAGCCATAAGAACAAGTCTCCAATGATCAAAGCAATAGATACATGAGATGTTGCAACTATATAGAATGTCGAAGAGCAGTGACTGTGCATTCTATATTAGTGTAGCTGTTGCTGCAGAGGTACATACATGGAATATGGCTGAAGGAAACAAAATAAATGCCCAATAATGAATATATGGGCTCCAATACAAGAATTCTAGCCAACCCGGAGAGGATTTCTAGAAATGCCGGAAAACATACAATGTGACAGATAACCCTGGGGTTAATGTGCCACTGAAAAATGGATCTGATATAAAATGAGACTATGAAATATTTGAAATACGGATGTCCTCCTCCAATGGTATTTCTAATTAGAAGGCTGATCCCTCTACTCAGAAATAGACCCTCTCGATGAGCTCAATGAACCCTCCCAGCAACTGCCTCTGAAAATAACGCAGATCTGGACTGAAACTGCGCTGTGAGGGATGATTTATGGTTGGCCTAATGCCAAATATATGAAAATATTCTTGAGAGTCCTTCTTACTGATCCTCCAGTGGATAGACAAACTCTCCACTGAAAAACAAGCCCAGAAATGACTCTAAGAGATCCTCCTTTGCTGCACCCTGCAACACAACCTAGTTCTAAACAGAAATTGCGTTGTAGCTGAAGGAGGTAGCTTGGCAAAAATTCTGGAATGAGGAAATGTAGCCCAAATAACCTCTCCTTCCCTGAGGATGAGGTAGGGATTCCCAACCGGGAACACCCTTGTGCTAAACAGCACTACAACCCTTGTAAACAGCAAAAGGAAGCAAAGTCTCAACAGACCAAAGAAAATAATAATCCAAGCATGAATACAATGGTTGTCCTCCTCTCCATATATATCAAGTTCCCCTCTCCACCATGGGTCCCATCCATATGTGCCACCTAGCCCATGCAATTTTTCCTCCATTAAGACTGCGCAATCCATCATGGAGATGCAATGTATCTAGACAGTGCATGTGGACTTGCTCAAATATGACTAAATCAACATGATCCAATCCTGTTCACACCTGTAGGTGCTCAATCCATCTGCTTATTCTTCCCCTTTTCACATGAGGAATGTTATTTTTCCTCCTAAATAGGTTAATGGGCCTCCCTACCCATTTTATTCATCTAATGCTAACTATAATGTTCCTTTTTGCTTGAGGCTAAAATTTGGGAACATTACAGGGCAGGAAAATTCCAACCCAAGTGGCATGGGCCCTACATTGTTAATCGTGTTTTCCAAAATGAGGCTTATGAGATAATTGATTATGCAGGTTATCCTCTGGATCAGCCCAGAAATGGGTTGTATCCCAAAAAGTACTATGCATGATTTTTTCGTGCATGTTTCTTTTGTACATAGGCGTTTTTTCATTTTTGTACAATTTTGGCTTGGTGTGCTTTGCGAGCGGTTTTCATGCTCATTGTATCATTTCTTATTGTGAAAATTTTTGTTACTCCTTATGTCAATTTCGCAGATGGTGCCTCCCACAGTACCCAAAATCTACCTTCTGCAGCCTGGGTGATTTATAATCCTAATGGTGAGTTGATAGATCTTCAAGGTATTTGTCTAGGATGAACCACAAACAATGTCATTGAATGTAGTGTTGTCATTGATCTCTTAACTGAGGCCATTGCTCTCGAAATTCATGCATTGATTGTTAACCTATATTCTCAACTTGTTGTTCTTCAGCTTAATGGGCATTATTCTATTATAAATCCTCAAATCTTAAGGTT
Source organism: Pinus albicaulis (assembly GCA_034641835.2). Lineage (NCBI taxonomy): Eukaryota > Viridiplantae > Streptophyta > Pinopsida > Pinales > Pinaceae > Pinus > Pinus albicaulis. The sequence goes on from CM076580.1 coordinate 1,134,919,604, forward strand.
GTACTGGCACGTTCGTTTACTAGAAAGACATTTTTATTACATTACATATCAACATATTCCTAAAAGAATGAATGCATTAACTGATATAGTATCCAATATTGTATTAGATATACATTTTTGTAATTTGTAAAACATCATCATCACATGATAAGTTTCATCTAGGAAAATAGGTGTATATATATATATATATATCAAGTGTTTGCATGCATGTGCATCATAAGTTCAAAAAAATGTATGTTTCGGTTACATCCTGAGACATCATGTCTCTCAAAAAATATATGCAGAAATAAAAGCTTAGGTGTCTAGTCGGCGTGATGTTCATGGTTGTTACACCATTTTTTGGTCATCTAACCTACTATCATTAGATGGACCCAAGTACACCATGTAAGACCAATTTTACCCTAAGTAAAATTGCTTTCACTATGTAAAATAACTTAATAAAACACATTTATTAGGTTGTTTATGGTCTAAACAGGAAACCCCAAAAGGGAATATTAAACAAACCTATATTTGTTTGATTTTCCTCAAGGAATAATTAATTAAACAATAATTTAATTATTATTCCTGGTCATGTTTAACCCAAAACAAAGAAATTAATTAGATAAATATTTATTTATCTTATTATTTTCTAGGAATAATTATCTAAATCTTATTTAAATAATACTCCTTGTTAAATATGACTAAATCACCCATAAATAATTAAATAAATCATTATTTATTTGATTATCTTTCAACCACTTCCTTAAATGATAAATAAATCATTTATTTATTTATTATTCACAAATAAAGGGATTTGACCCAAGTCAAATACTTTTTCCCTCCAACAAATATAATAAAATATTCCATAAAAGGTGGATCTAGATTTGGTTAATGTTATTTTAATCATGCACAAAGATCTAGAATGACCCAATATTTTGTTATAAATAGGAGGGTTTCTCCTACCATTCTTCACCTTTTGTTGCCTATTAGATCACTCTGGATCTATACTCTTGGTCTGACATTGAACCATTATCATTGTCAAATTTTCCATTATTTGCTGTGTGAGCTCCCTTTAAGTTCTATCTTTGTATGGGTTTTCTACACCAACAGGAGAGAGAAATACTAGATCTGAAGTGCTGAGGACTTCCAAGAACCCATCCCATTGAGGAGAATTGGAAACACCTTCTTGTTTTCCTCCCAAGTGCCCTTAATACAAAAAATTCTTTCAAAAATATTGTTCTTGTCTTGTCTATTGGATGTATGGAGCAAAACCTTACTTTTACTGCTTAATGTCTCTTTATGCATAGATCTGGATTTTTGCAGCATTTTTCTTGATCAACTAACTGCAGATCTGAAGATATTGGCAGCCATATTTGATGTTAGGGCTATAATTTATGCGTAGCTAAAGTGGTCTTTTTTCGTACACTTCGACAAAATATTCATACTAACAACTGGCGACTCCACACGGGTTTTCAATTACGACCGCTGTCGTTTTTCATATTCCTGCATATCCAGCTACTTCAGACCCTAGGGTTTCTTTTCAGCTTTTTGTTTTTCCTATTTTTATGTTGTTTTTCATCTATAAAACCCTAAAACATTAAAATTTCCAACTTCCACGTGTTTCTATACCTATTGCGCAGGTGCCAGACATCAGCCGCAACTGAGACGACAACTTTTTCGGAAATCTGCTGTCGGGACACCCGGAGCTTCAGGTCGCACTTTTCAGCCCAGAAACTGTGACCTGGACTCCAGGTCGCACTTTTCAGCCCATTATCTGCGACCTGCACAGAAAATAGGTCAGAACCTGCGACCTACCAGTTTTTCTACTATTTTTCTGCAACTTTTCTGGGTTTTTCTGAAGCTTCTGTCAGGGTTTTCCAGCCTCTGTCTCAGCCCGTTTAGACCCGCTTCTGATATGTTTTTCTCATCTAAGTGGGAACATAGCCCCCTAGGGCTTCAGTACCCTCCACTTTTGGTGGAATAGTTTTAACTGTTTCAGGTGTCTGATTTTTTAGAGTTTCAGCCTTCCCTTTTTCAGATCTGCTACCTCCTTCTTAGATCCCTTTAAATCAGCTCTTCTCCCTTTCAAATCACCTCTTGTAGTTTTGTTTGGACCTTCCTTTAGGGCCTCCTCCTTGTCCCTTCTGCTTTTTTCTGATTTCCTCCTTTTTTTCAGCCACCTTGCCTCTGTCTCTTGGCTGTGTTCTGCACCTATTTTCAGTAGTTTTCTCCTTTAGATCCCTGTCCCTCCCGACCTTAGATCTATTGGCCTCTTTTTAGTGTGTTTTGACTAGATTTTTTCCCCTCTTTTAGACTAGTTTTGAGAGACCCGCCTTCTTGGGTTAGATCGATGCATTGTTAGCTGGTAATTTTCTGTTATTTCAGCATTATATACTGTTCTCTGCAGATTTATTTTCAGTACGCAGCACACTTTTTATTTTGCTCTCAAAAACATCTGGGTTTAAAAATTAAAATTAACGCATGCCACACACTCACCCTAAGCGAAGAAGATCCTGGTTAACACCGCCAGGCAAAGACTTTAAAACATTGTAAAATCAATTGACAATGCACCTTTTCTGCCCTTGTTTCGACATTGTAATCACTTGATTCTGCACCTCCCCGCCCTTGTTGGTCGTTCTTCTTCCCCTTGTGCTGTGTTTGTGTTATCATCATTGCGCCCCCAAGGCGCACATCCTAGAGACTTCTTGGCCTTCACCCTCAGTTTCTGGTCGGTCGACCTACTCCTTCCCACCGTCGTCAAGTTAGTCCTCCTCCGAGTCCACACTCCGACTCCTCTTCTAATTCATTGGGTTCTCCTTTTACTTCTGGTTCTCCCCCTGTCACCTTAACTATGTCTGTTCTAGGGCCTAACGCTAGCGGTAATCCT